>DWQW01002768.1:0-25299 GCA_018249695.1 Heliconius erato demophoon
GTTAAATGTGCTGATGTCAGTGAATAATTTAATTTACTCATTCAGAAACAGCCTTAAATGTTAAATTATTGATTTGAAGGATTCATAATATTCTTTGTAAAATAACTGTAATAATTGCATATTAACTGTACAGTTTTTAAATTAGTTACATATATTATATGAACGAACCAACCAAAAAATCTATGTATTTATTTGATATTTCTTTCAAGATCGTGCTTTATCTCTGTGTTGAATTAATTACGACTTCTTTCAAATGAAGATAACTTTTTTTTAATGAACTGATTTTGATGAACTAAACTTTAGTAGTTAAGTCGAGTTAAAACAAAGCAATTGGTGAAATTTTCAAGTAAATCGGTTCAGTACTTTCAGAGCAAAATGTGGACAAAAATATGTCGATAGACAGATAGACAGACAGACAGACAAGAAATTCAAAAAAAATCTTTTTGCTTTCTATTATTCTTTTTAAGTGTCCCTCTATCCATTTCACTTCAAATTACTAAATGTACAGACAAAATATTTTAACTGTCTTATTATATATAGAGATAATCTAAATATATTTACAAATAATTAGAAGTGTATGTAATTCATATTCTTAGATTCCATTACATACAGGTCGACTTAATAAAAGCGTTTTAACAAAGCGACGTTTGTTCAAATAAAGGTAAAACTTTCCAATAAACTTCAGTTTTTGTGTTCTACCAGTACCAACGATTGCTCTACATCAAACAGACAAAAGATCCACCAGACACAAAGTTCAACACTATACGTTTTTCATGTCAGCAATCTATCTTTTTCACGTCCGATGTGTGAATATATCTTCTGAACTCCTATATATATATATGTATATGGTTCAACGATAGAAAACTGATGAAATTGTGGCAAAGAAAAAGATATTATTATTGGTGTAAGTTTAATATTGTTTATTTTTCCTAAGTAAATAAAATAAATCAGCTTCAAGTTGTATTCCGCACACAGCAGGGTAAGCAGAGGGAACCTAGTTTCAAGACATTGCGTTCTCCATTTTCCGCCGAATTCTGAAGGCATTGTATTTTAGAGTTTCGGAACTCAACACCGCGCTTTACCTCGGTTTTAAATGAAAATACTAAATATTTTATATCCTCGAATGGGAATCGAACCCATAACCTATAGCGTTTACAATCACGCTTAGTGCCCTTGTGCCACTACTGGCCTCTTGTTTCTTCCTATATAGAAAGAAAGTAGAATGTATAATTTATGATTTGTCTTCTAACAGGTAGTCACATCGTAACGCATGTAACTGATGACTGTAAACTGTTGGGAGTTCGATTCCCACTCGAAGTAGTCTTAACAATAGATTCTTTTTATTTACCTTGCCCTAGATATGGGAATACAACGTATAGTTGAAAATAATACATGAAATAAAACCTTAAAATTGAACATGCTTTTTCTTATTTCTTAACCTTATCAGAACTAACATAAGTATGTATTTTCAAATAAATTATAAAATACGTTCTCAAAGTAACTCATTTGGATGTATATTTTATAACTTGATTAATTTCTTGCTACGAGTACAGAATGTAATCATAAGAATTAATTTTCATTTCGTTAATATAATAAGTACTTCGACTTATATTTATTACTTAGCTTTGATATCTTGTATTAGAAATCATTTTTTATTTTACTTTTTATGTTATAATTGTGAGTTGATATTGAGAGACTGACTCTCCCTTGAACAGTTTTAAAGGAGGTTTTAAACGGAGAAAATGACAATATTATTTTAAAGTGGAATTTGGAATTCCCAGTAAGATTTCGACACTTCCGTTCCCCATTTACCGCTTCTCGAAGATCTCGTGTTGAGTTTCTTATTTCTTTGCCCTAGTCATGAGGCAAAATGCGGCGTTGAGCTCAGCTACTCAACACGCTATATCTTGTAAATCCAGCCAAAATTAAGCCAAATTTAAGCTAGCGGGAATTATATTTAGCTAGCGGGAATTATATTTTATAATTATATTTAGCGGGAAACGAAGTCTCTTAATACTTGATTCCTTCTACCGACTTTGATAATAAATTATAGGTCGATGGTGATGACTTCGAAGTCATTTTTAACTTCTTTAACTTGTACATTAATATACCCATAATATGACAAAGAATATAAAATATAAAACATCAAAGACAGCTAATATTATTATAAAATCGTCACGTTATATTTCCAGTTAACAAGTTTGGGAACACTTGTATCACGAAGTAGCAATCCAAAGGCCAAAGTTTTGATAACGGGATTTTTTCCAGAAGGGTCTTAAAAAACGCGACGTCATTAACTTACGGCTGTCCTTCGGGTCACCGGGACTCGAGGGTTCTTTATACAGAGAGCTCCTCCATGTCAATAGTGAAGTCCTCAAATAATGTAAACGAAGTATCTGTTCGCTTCTGACACTTCAAAATGAATACTAACCACAAAAGTACAATACTGAAAGAAATTACTATTTAAGATATTTTATTTAGGTCTTTATTTAATTTAGATTCCGTCGTGGCTTACTGACATAGCACCAAATTTAATCGCAACGGTTGTATATTCGATTTCCACTCTATTCAAATATTGTTTTCATTTCTTCGCTCTGGTCACAGCATCAAAGATACTGGAGGAAGGTCACGTAAAAATCATGAGGGTCCCCCGGAGGGCATGTATGAAGAGGTTCATGACAGTGAACGAGGCGAAAGAGGTATGTAGAGACCGTAGCGTTTGACGCTCCGTTGTTTCTGACTACCCCGCTAGGGATAAAGCGTGAAGTTAGTTTAGTTTAGTTTTTGGTAACAAGATAAAGCGTGTCGTTGAGTTCCGCCGCTTAATTTGAAATGTCTCGAAAATTGAATGCAAAGTAGTTGCTTACTTTCCATCAAGTTTTTGAGACACTTCGGAGTGTCTTTACACTAGGTTCCAGTAGCAGGACATATGCGGAATACAACTACAAGTTGTATTCCGCATTTGAAAGAGAAGCATGCTGACTAATACAACTAATATACTTATTTATATGTTGAGAGTAAAGGATAAATGAAACATGAGCCAAAACTGCGGTTTATAGCCGGTGTGATGTGTCAACAATTAAATGCGCAATGCAACAATTAATAAGTATTTTTCTTTCCTAAGTGTGGAATAACACTTTAAAAATGTTTAAAAATATATATATAAACCTTCCCTGAGAAATACTCAAACTAATGGTGAAAACCGCATCAAAATCCGTTGGGTGGTTTAGAAGAAGAAGAGTTAGAAAGACCAGACAGAGGCGGAGGGCGACTTTATTTTATAATATGTAGAGATATAAAAAGATACTCGCTTTTTTATAAAAAATATAAACTTTTCAAAAGACACCTCTGAAACTACAGCAAAATGGCAAGCTATTCTTCAGTATAAACTCGGCTGCTTTGGCGGACGGACGTATGCTCCTCTTTGTTAAGGTTACCGTTCGACGACAACCATAATTAAATAAAACATAGCAAATTAAAGAAAACATGTAAATTAAACAAAACTTCATTATATATACTTAAATACTTTATGTGAGAAAGTGTTTTTTAAAGTTTCAGTGAAGTTTTTGCATATTTTTGGAACTTGTTGAAGGAAAAGTGAAGTAAATGGGATGTAAGTAATGTGATGGGTTATGTTGCTCATATCCACATAACCTGGCATTGAACCTTTTCATTTTTTTACTTCAAGCCTGTTAATTCACCTACGTACATACATACATTCATACATATATTTTCAATACGCTTAGAGCTTGATTACAAAAGAAAATATGTAACATTTCATATTTTATATACTTACATTTATTCTTATTTTATTTTCGTAATAAATAACTGTAATTTAATATAATGTTCTTGTTTAAATAGCAACTTTTGAACAGGAAAAGCAGTAATTATTACATTATTGCCGGCTGTAAAGAATTGTTTATTTAGGTTTATTTACTTAAAATAAAGTTCGACACGTTTGAACGTGGAAGTTTACTTTTACTATATTTTCCATACTTTATGCAATTATAACTTTAAATTACATATTTGTGTCGACAATATTAGTAAAAAGTGGCAGAATAGAGTACAATGTCTTCCTGTGTACACTTGACGCAATAACTAATTTTCATTTTCTCGCTTTGTTAAGAAGAAAATGTGCGATGTACAGTTCCGCCAGATAATAATGTCTTGAAAATTAACGCAATGTCTTAAAATTACCATTTAATATTTTTGTATTATATATAATATCTATTTACTTAATAAGTTTGCAGTAATTCCTGTCATCTTTTTATTATTGTAGAGTAGCTACTATTGTAGTTTTAATTCTCTATAATATACTCTTATTTTTTAATAACTATTTATTTTTCTCGAAATCGAGTCTTGAATTCTCGTGGCGTGTTAAGTGTCGAAAGTCACCTCTGGGCTTTGTCTCGACACCAGAGCGAAGAAATGAAAAAGAAATGATATGAAATATTAATTATTTCCATTTGTCTTCGCACTGGTGTAGAGGCAAAGTGTGGTGTAGAGGCGCGGCATTAAATTAATGTAACGCAATGCCTCTGGAATTCAGCGGAAAATGGAGATCTAAGTGTTTTATTACTAGAATTCTCTGCCTACCTTGCTGTGTGCGGGGCCCTGAAAAAAAACTAAGTAATCTTCGATAATATGCTGCTCTTATATTATTTTAATTACATTTAAGAAAATATTTTATTTATAGAATTTTAATTATATGTTACTTTTACTAAAGGCCGGTCGTGGAGCAGCGGCACGAGGTGTGACTGCAAAACCGACCGGTTGTGGGTTTGATCCCCACTCGAGGAGATAAAATATTTACTTAAATTTATATTTCCCTTTCTTCGGTCTGGTGTCGAGGTTAAGCGCGGCGTTGAGTTCTGCCACTCAACACGCAATGCCTCCAGAAATCGGCAGAAAGTGGGGAACGGAGTGTCTTAACACTAGGTTCCCTCCGCCGACCCTGCTGTGTGCGGGATACAGCGTGAAGCTAATTTAATTTTATTTTTTTATTTTTTTTTAGCTGCATAATCTGCATCGGATGTTCTCCATACAATACATCATGGGTAACAAACACATCCTTTCACCATTATCAACTAACGAATGGATCAAATGCCACTAAATATTTTTTCAACCTACAAACGCTTCCACTACTACAAGAGATAATTTTTTTATCCTCAATTTTTTTTATTTTAAAAAAGAAAATATATATTGTGTAGTGTATTTGTGTGTACATATTTCATTTATATGTAACTCGATATGTAAAGGTCATTCGGTGTTCGGTTACGACGTAACGAGCAATTGGTATATTCCAGTACTTGTCGCGTTGTTTGTGTACTCTCCTCTGGAGTACTAATAATACTAACTAATTAGTTTACTTAATCATCTAAAAAGTTATATTTATATAGAATGACGTATAAATAGTATTACGTATAATAGTAGATTTAAATATATTAAAAGCAATTTTCCAACTACATATATTAGGAATGCTCTCAAAAATTAGGCGAGTAGAGGAGAACAGAGTGTCGTGTAACACTAGGTACCCTCTTTTTATTCCGCTACGAAATAAAAAATGATTTAGCTCTAACCTGAATTATAATGAATGAAAAATACTTCCAGGCTAAATTGTAATATATTACCACCACGATTGGTTAAATAGATCAATAAAATATATTAAAAATTAAATTAAAATTAAATCAGCCTCACGCTGTATCCCGCACACAGCAGGGTAGGCAGAAGGATACAGCGAGAAGCTGAAAAAAAATCAATAAAATTTATAATTTGAATAAATAAATTATTTGTTTTTAAATAAAGTGTTATTCCACACTTAGGCAAGAGAAATACTTATTTAGAAAACGTATAAGAATTTGAATGTAGCGGGACTCGAACCCGCGCCTCCTGGAAACCGACCAGGAGCCGGCCGACGATCTGATCGGTTTCCAGGAGGCGCGGGTTCGAGTCTCGATACGTAATTTTTTTTATAAAATCAAATAAATAAATAAATCAGATACATGCTGTATCCCACACACAGCAGGGTAGGCAGAGGGAACCTAGTGATAAGACACTCCGTTCCCCACTTTCTGCCGGATTCTGGAGGCATTGCATGTTGAGTGGGAGAACTCAACGCCGCGCTTTGTCTCGCTTGACACCAGAGCGAAGAATGTAAATATAAATTTAAGTAAATATTTAATCTTCTCGAGTGGGGATCGAACCCACAACCAGTCGGTTTTACGGTCACACTTTGTGCCGCTGCGCCATGACTGGCCACGACTGGCCTCTAAAATGTTTATACGTTTTCTAAATAAATATAAATTATTTGTTTCGTGCATAATATATACTAAACTTAAAATATCTAACGCGAACGTTTCATAATAATCATAGATACCAATATTTTGTGACAACACATAGAGATTACTTTTTTAAATTAATGACAAAAATAAAACTAAACCTTAATTACTTTTGTGGAGAAAAGCTTCTTATAGTGAAAATATTAGATATTCCCTCAACAAAGGAGATTGTTCAAAGGTTTTTTTTTCAGGTAGAGTACGAAGCTTTGATGTTTGGAACGGTGTTACATATTTAACTAAAAATATGCTAATATACACGCCGTATATTAGCATATTTTTTGAGTAATAGGTTTTTATTATGCATTTTTTCCCATTACGTGAAATATTGGAAACAGTCTGGTGAAAATATATTTTGAACAAAAGATATTTGCTGTTAATTTAATTTATTTCTATTTTTTAAAATTTTCATGAGTTTAATTCGAAAATTCAATGGCTTGATTTGATCAAATATTTAAAGGGAATTATAACACAAAATAATATTATTTTTTTGCTTCACGCTATGAACCTAGTGTTAAGACGCTACTTTTCCCATTTTACATCGAATTCTGCATGTATTGCGCGTTGAGTGGCGAAACTCAATGCCGCACCTTGGCGAAAAAATGAAAATATAAAATATTTTATTTTCTGAAGTCAAAATCGAACCCTCATCCCGTCGCGTTATAGTCACACGATTGTGCTCCTGCGCCATGAGAGATCTCTATATAATACTATTCTAAACACCATATTTTGTTGTTCATGTTCGTTTTTCTGGACAAGGAAAGCTTAAGAAAATGATCTATTTTGTCATATCTACAGTAGGACATGCGGTCATTCCCATTATCTCCCAGGAAGCGGTAAAGAATATACACTTGATTAGACGACTCTATAAATAACTTTGTAGGTACATATAATATTTGTAGAAAAGCGTGCAGCTTTTCATTACTGAATGTATGAAAATTATGTAGCATTTAGTTTTTTTTTTCCTCAACCTCATAGTGTTTCGCCACTCACAGAATTCAGTGGAAAGTGGGGAACGGAGTGTCTTAACACACGGTTCTCTTTACCTACTCTGCTATGTGCGGGATACATTTCTTTTTATTAACATTGCATAAAATGATATGTTATGAGTAATATTTATTTTGATGCGATTCCCACTCGAGGAAATGAAATATTTAATTTGCATTCCCTCGTTCTGGTAAGAAGGCAAAGTGCGGCTTTAAGTTCCGCCACTAGACACGCTATGCCTACAGAATTCGGCGGATAAAATGAGTATTAATTGAGGCGCAGTAGGATAAATTGTGACTGTAAAATCCACTGATTGTGGGTTCGATCTCCACTCGAGAAAATGAAATATTTATTTATATTTATATTTTTATTTCTCTGCTCTGGTGTCCAGACAAAGCGCGGCGTTGAGTTCCGTCACTCAGATATTCAACACGTAATGCCTCCAGAACTCGGCGGAGAGTGGGGAACGGAATATCTTAACACTAAGTTCCCTCTGCCCACCCTGCTGTGTGAGGTATACAGCGTGAAGCCGACTTTTTAATTTTAGATAATTAACTGAAAACTTCGGTGTAAGCTATACTAGCAGCTGCATTTGTGGGTAACCACAAAACATATAGATCTTTCTTATAGGTCCACTCTTTTCTTAGATCGATGGCAATCATCGAGAAAGTTTATCCTTGGGATTTATTTATTGTAAGAGCAAACGATATCCTTACAGAAAATTGTAACCTTTTAAAAGATGATGTTTGCTATAGTTACATTATCCAGTAACTCCTTTATCAATTTTTTTCTGCCATTACACATATTTGGAGAACTTAAATTTCTCAATAGCACAATGAGAGCACCTACTTTTAATTTCAGTTTATTGGGTGACAAACTGGCAGAATTTATGAAGTTTGAAAATTCTTGTGGGCAGTGCACTTCACATCACCGGGTCATTTTGTTTATCTCATTTACCGAGTCATTTCTCTATGACACTATCGCTCTTGAACAAAGCCAATTGATTTTTTTTTCTATGATATTATTTATTCACAATTTTTTTTGGAAATAAATATTTCCTAATAGCAATCTTATGGTGAAAGAATTTTTAAAATAGCTTCTGTAGTTTTTATGTTTATCCACCACAAACATACACGCATACAAATCTTTCCTCTTTATGTAATAGTATAGATATAGATAATTTGTAAAAGCTTTATATCAATTAAATAGAATTAATTTCGAACGTAATTGAAAGCAACCTCACTGTGTTAGTGATGGGACTACGACCGTACGTAAGTAAGTATATAAGTAACTCAGGCGCGTCATAAAGACACACATTAAATTGGCCATAACATGTAATGGCTTAGTGGACATAGATGAAAAAAAAGCAGAAATAGTAACAGTTATTGCATTTTTTTCCATAATTTTTAGTAAATAATGTTAAAAAAACGATGCATTTTCTTTTATATATTATTTTTCTTCAGATTTTTTCATAGTTTTACGTAAATATTTTTATATTTCTACGCATCTTTCTTTATACTTTAAGATGTTTGAAAAAAAAATCGGCCAGTCGTGTCGTAGGGGTGTGTGCCTGAGCCAGTTTGTGGATTCGTTTCTAACTGGATGAAATTCAATATTTATTATTTTCATTTCCTTGCTCTAGTGTCAAAGTTAATGCGGTGTTAAATTCCGCCTCCAGAATTCTGCATAAAGTGGATAGAGGAGTGTCTTAACACTTGAATCCATCTGCCTACCATGCTACACCGGAATACAGTGTGATGCCAAAAAAAAACGAAAAATAAAACAATTTTTTTAAATGACAGGACAAAGTAAACAAAATTTACGTGTATTTCACATATAAACCATTGCTATACAATTGTTAATATAGAGTGTCAAATCGACAAGGGCCGTACAGTCTGCTCTAGACATGTAAAGCTTGTTGTATCAGCGGCTGTCACTTCAATTAGACAAATCAGTTGTATGTTATATTCTATACACTTATGTTATTTACTTGTTTTGTATTGTTATAACAACATGTTAGAGCTGTTATATAAGTCTATTTCTAATGACCGTAATACCTCTATTACATTTTTGTCCATTTAAAGAATTTAAAGTTTTCCTGTAGACACTGTCAATGTCTCACTTAGTCTAATTAAATTTGAAAATGATATATTAATTTTATTCAACTTGAAGGAAATGTATATCAGCATACATTTTCCCTCGAGTTGAATTTGAAAAAAAAAAATCAAATAAATCAGCTTCACGCTGTATCCCGCACACTCAGGGTAGGCAGAGGGAACCTAGTGTTAAGACACTCCGTTCCACACTTTCTGCCGAATTCTGAAGGCATTGCGTGTTGAGTGGCAGAACTTAACGCCGTGCTTGTCCTCGACACCAGAGCGAGGAAATGGAAATATAAATTTAAGTAAATATTTCATGTCCTCTAGTGGGGATCGAACCCACACATCGAACTCGAACACAGTCGGTTTTACAGTCACACTTTGTGCCCCTGCGCCACAACTGGCCTCAAAAAAATGCAGCTTAGCTTAGCTTTTTTTTAGCGTCACGCTGTAACCCCACACACAGCAAGGTAGGCAGAGGGAACCTAGTATTAAGACACTCATTTTCTCATTTTCCGTGGAATTCCGGAGGAATTGCACTGCATTATTTTTAATTAGCATATTAATAGCAATTTCTCATATTAGTTTAATATAATAATATAATGTAGATTATATAAAATGATGTTCTACACGGCGGTAGCTCTGTAGATATCTACGAAGTACGAGGTCGACGTTTTATCGTTTAGTGAGATTGTCCACTTATATGTGTCTACTATCGACAATGACCTCACGTTATGTATTAACGGGGACAATAAACTTGGCCTTGCATTGTGCTATGTGTATTACGCGCGTTGTTGTAGTTTTGTAAAGATATTTTACAGATAAATAAGCAATGGACGTTACGTTTCTTTAAAGTTTTGATAAGGGAAACATATTATACGTATTTTTAATGTCCACAAATCCGTTTTAATATTTTTTTATATTTTTCTTTTAAGTATGGCATAATTTGTTTTATTAGGTGTTGCTATTACAAGACATTTCAGTATTTTTGTATTTTTATTGAATTTTATAATATTATAATATAAATTGACAAATTAGACAGGATTTTTGCAGTTTAACTTGAAATTTAATAAATTTTCTTAACCAACATAATCCTAAAAGTTTCAATAACCTTATCGCTTATTGATTGTAAGCGACATATTTGTATTAGAAGTTATATTATACATATTTAATATTGAAACAACTACCTTTCCTCGTCCCTTTTAAGTTAGAATATATTGATATGTAGGTGTAGGAAAATTGAGGTAAGCAATTTAGTCCACAACTTCTTTCATATAGGTTACCAAATATCGATGAATTCTCGAACCTAGGCCAAATAATACATTTCTTCACTATAGCGTGAGAGCTACTACAACTAGACTACCAGGCAAGCATACTATACATATATATATACATTATAATCAGAACAGAACAGAGTCAGAACTGTATTAAAAATAAACAGTGGGAACCTAATGTTAGGATACTTCGTTAACTAAGCAACGCCCAATCTTCTAGACATTACATGCATAGTGTCGGAACTCAACGCCGCGCTCTGTCATGTTACCAATGACAGGGCGACTTCGATATTGAACTCACAAATAATCAGTAATAAGAAGCTTCGCGTTTTTGTTTAGAGTGAAGAACTAAAATCATTAAATATTTTATTTCCTCGAGTGGGAATCGAACCCACAACCTGACGCGTATACAGTCACACGCTTGTGCCTCAGCCTCACGACTAGCCCCAAAATTTATTCTAGGAATACTTAAATTCAAACTCGTAATACTTTTCATGCTGCCAAATATTTTTAAAAGCATTTTCAAGTTTCAAATATAAGTACATACACGAAGACCTAAAAATGTTTCTGCGAAAAAGTTAGCTGTGTGTGTCTGTACGTTTACTGTTGAAAACCAACATTTAAGCATATTGGAAATGGAAATATGCCAGTTCCACTAGACCCCAGCGTCCCTGACATCGCAATACTAGTAAAAACGTAACGGCTAAAAGAAAGTTTGCAGATAATGATTTATATACCCTCGGTATATGACGGTACTGGTATGTATGATTGAACAACAAATTTTCAGGTTCACGCTGTATCCAACACTTAGCAGGTTAGACAAAGGTGGGAACCTAGAGTTAGGAAACTCCATTCCCGTTAAGACAATTGAAATCTCCAATTTGCGCCGAATTCTTGAAGCATGGCGGTTGAGTGGCGAAACGCAAAAACGCATTGACTCGACACCAGAGCGAAGAAATGAGAATATTAAATATTTCATTTCTCCAAGGGGAAATCGAACTTACAACCTGTCGCGTTTACAGTCACACGCTTGTACCCCTGCAGCACGACTAGCCTCATATAATCGGCCTATATAATTTATTTGCGGCTTAAAATCGGACCGGCTTTATGCTTTTGTATAAAAAAAATTATAATTTTGCATAAATGACATACAGATAAAATATTAAATACAATGTAATCTATTTGTCAATTATCTTGTTAAAAATAATTTAAATATATTTTATTACATATAATATAAGAGGCCGTCGTCGTGGCGCAGGAGCACTAGAGTGTGACTGTAACACGACAGTTGTGGGTTTGATCCCCACACGAGGCAATGAATAATTTTTTCTTAATATCTTTATTTTTTCGCACAAACCGCACAAACCGCTCGACTGAATTCCACAACACAACCCGCAATGTCTCGAAAAATTCGGCAGGAAATGGGAAATAGAGTCTTAACCTCTGCCCACCCTGCTGTATGCGGAATGCAGCGTAAAGTTGATTTTTATTACTTACTAGCGGCCTGCCTGCGGCTTCGCCCGCTTTAACTACATTATTATTGATTTAATAAACAGAATTGATTGACAATTATAATGATTTCTAATATGATTTATTATTACTTTAATCTATAATATTCTAATATGATATTTTTACTACATTATCGTAATTTGTATATGATTTTTTGATTCTTTGAATTAAAGAATACGATCATTGTTGATATTTAAAATAAAAAATAAATAAATCAGCTTCACGCTGTATTCCGAACACTGCAGGGTAGGCAGAGGAAACCTAGTGTCATAAGACACTTCGTTCCCCACTTTCTGCCGAATTCTGGAGGCATTGCGTGTTGAATGGTAGAACTCAACGCCGCGCTTGTCCTCGACACCAGAGCGAAGAAATGGAAATATAAATTTAAGTAAATATTTCATCTCCTCGAGTGGGGATCGAACCCACAACCAGTCGGTCTTACAGTACACTTTGTGCCACTGCGCCACGACTAGCCTCAATTGTTGATATTTGATATTTATAAAATATACATAAAGCTAATTATTTTTTGCACGTATATATTTTTGTAACATTATGTTCTTTTTACCTATGTAATGTACATCTCATCATAATTCTAAAACTCTGTTAAATTTGCTGAAGCCTTAAATGTTAAATTATTGATTTGAAGGATTCATAATATTCTTTGTAAAATAAATGTAATAATTGCATATTAACTCCTGTATAGTTTTTAAATTAGTTACATATATTATTTATTAGCTAAATGTACAATTGGTAAATATGTAGTTATTACAGAGTACACGTAGAAAGGCTGTTTTTAGGCATTTTATATAGATTTATTTCAAACGAACAAACGAACCGAAGAATCTATGTATTTGCTTAAAATCTCTTTGAAGATCAAATCGTTCGTTATCAGAGTTGAATTAATTACGATTTAAACTTAACTGTTATGATTTATGAAGGTAATCTCCACTAACAGTTCAATTTTGTTTACTTTATTGTATAAAATATTGTATAATAGTGCATCAAAAATATATATTTTTATCAACGGTCATATAACCAAGACGTTTCGAATGTCATTCTTTAGCCAGGAATCTTACCAGCGCGATTGCTATATAATATTCGCAGGCAAACTAATGCCTTGAGTTCATTCAAATGACAATATTTTTTTTTTAATGAACCAAACTTTAGTAGTGAAGTTGAGTTAAAACAAATTCGTGAAACTTTTAATAAATTGGTTCAGTACTTTCAGAGAAAAATGTGGACATACATATCGACAGACAGGCAGACAAGAAATTCAAAAAAAAATATTTTTGCTTTCTATCATTCTTTTTAAGTGTCCCTCTATCCATTTCAGTTAATATTACTAAGTATACAGACAAAATATGTTTACTGTCTTATTATATATAGAGATAAGTTTATTAATACGAGGCACGATATACATTTTGTATAAAATAATTGTTTATACAAATAATATAATACCCAATGTTTATCGCTTCTTGGTCGTAGATAATTATTATATTCCCTCGTGGCTCGTTTGTTTACTATATTTTTGATATAATTTAGTTCCTAACGAAAATTCGTAATAATAATTTATATAGAATTTTTAGGAAAAAATAAAACATTAATATTTAGATTATAGGTCTCCCTCATAGAGTAAAGAATGGCGACAAGTTACAAAAAATATTAAGTCATGCACACAAAACTATTTGTTATATAGTTGAAATATATATTAGTTCTTAAAGAATATGTCTTTTGTTATATATATTTTGAAAATAAAAAAAAATCTTTATATATATGAAATATAAAAAGTTATTTTTGTCATTCTATAATAATGTTACTGTGTTAATTTAACTTAATATAAATGGACGACTTTTTGATTTCAATTTGATTTGAAATCGTTCACCTTGTTTACTGAATAATGTTAATATTTACTCAATTTCAATATCTTCACTTAGTCCTTTAATAAGATGTTATTATAAAGTCGAGAAGGTCAAAAGTTACAATATATGTTACAAGTTAAAATATGATTGTTTACATGGATTCGATACTAGCGAGAAATAGACAGTATGCTAGTATTTTTTTTTTCTGTTACTAGGTAAAACCTTCAAGCCATTGTGGTGCAGTAGGGCATTGTAAATACGATAGTTATTGATTCATTCCCAGCTCATAGAAATAATTATATGTAAAGCTGAAAAAAAAATATCTGCTATATAGACTCTTAAATATATAGCCCTTTCAATAAATATAAATGCGATAGAGAACGATTCAAACGGCTCTACGTTGTATGCGATCAAATGGGTCAAGCTGGCACTGGGGTGCACCAGCCCTAAAGTGAGAACAGTACTCTCTGTCTGAAACACAACAGGTTCCGGATTCGATTCCCACTTGAGGATATGAAATACTTAATATTTTGATTTCCTCAAAAAAGGCAAAGCGCGGCGTTAGATTTCGCCACTCAATACGCGATGCCTCTAGAATGGCGGAAAATGGGGAACGGAATGTCAACACTAGGCTCCCTGTGTCTGCGTTGCTACATATGTGATACAGCGTTAAACTGAGAGATAAGAATACTTTATTTTATATAAAAGAATATAAAAATTTAAAGCTACTCTTAGAAAACACTCCAAGCATAGCTGATAACTCTGAAATGCTAAATTATTACATTATTGGACTTCCAAACAACTGCAGTAACAAATAGTGTTGGTCCTTAGCCAATTCTCCGCAGTTACTTAAATCATATCTCATTATTCTCATGCTTCCACGCTACAGTACTATTTTAAATCTACATTATTTAAGTGCAACTGGCACTTAAAAAATATAAGGTCTTAAATTGTACTGTTAACAATACATTTTAGAAGGAAAATTGGGAAAAAAAATAAAAGTAATTTCTTTTGCTTATATACATATTTTGCAGACAATGTACAAATAAGGATAGTCATGGCGCAGAAGCACAAGCGTGTGTCTGTTAACGAGGCGGTATTGGGTTCGATTCTCATTTGATGGATTGAATTATTATTTATTAATATTTTGATTTCTTCGCTTTGGTACTAAAGTGAAAAGTGTGGCGTTTAGTTTTGACACTTAATACGTAATGCCTCAAATTCAGTTCGGCCACCAAAGGTGTTCACAATGAAAGTTGTAACAGCGTTATAGAAGTGTTGTCGTGTTTTTTAATTTAACCTACTGCTGATATACATACATTTTAATAAATATACATAAAAGAAAAATTAACCAATTGTTATAATTTATTTTATTCATAAACATACTGAATATATTCAACTAATCGTTCACCTTTACACAATATTTCGCATATAGCAGGATAGGATAGTGCTAAGAACCCACGACCGCCGTGTTTACAGTCATATGCTTGTGGCACTTCTCCATGATAGCCTCCAATAAGTGTAATAGTCAATAATAAATGGTATAATAATGAATATTCATATAAAAAACAAACGAAGGCTTGAAATATATTGAGACTTGTACACATTTGACAATTCGGATATATAGAAACACTAATAACATGAAACTATCAAATCTACGTCTATCGCACTGTTGGCTAACAAATATTTACTTTACATTAAGCCTTGACATATTGGCGTAACCAAGATTTGTGACATCAGCCAACTTAAAGCTGGTGACCGGTCGCCTTTAACGTGCAAAAAAATTACAATATATTCAAAAATTCCAAAGGTTATACATATTTATAAAAGGGGACAAGGGACAAATTCCTATATTCCTATAGGTTAATTTACCAGAAAATTTCGTGGAAATATGTCACATACTTTGATGACAAAGTAAAATGATGTCCACTTAAGGCCAAGGCTTAAATCTTCGATAAAATCGAAAAATTGGAATTTATGATGTTGATATAATGTTATGATTGTAGCTATTATTATTTTTGACGTTACAAAATTACACCATCGTAGCTCTTTTGTTTCATAAATGAGACAATGATTGATGAGAACTTTGTTTATATGATGTCTTTTTATGACCTTAGCTGTCAGGTAGGTTATATGGTGTCAAAGTTGTCGACACATCAAAAATGGAGTGACCTTACTTACCACTAAGCTTTCTCTATGTATTTAGCGAAATCATATGAATTATTATCATCTTTAGTATATAAATTATATACGAATGATTGATCTTTTGTGGGTTGAGTGTAAGAATAATGCTGTGACCGTAGCGTTTTTTTTTAAGATGAAAAGAAGTAAGTATATCAGCATCAGCCATATGTGGATTATAATTTTATTAATCCTTAAGAGCTATAATGAATAACATTGTCCACTAAGACTATAATGAGAGTAAAAACACTTCACTAACTTCAAAAATAATAAATATTAGTTATGAATTGTAAGAAATTGTAAATGACTTACTTTTAACAGTTAATTTGGTAATAATTAAATTTAGTTATTTGTATATATTTTTTGGAATCTAAAAAAAATACACACACAACTCAGGAGGATACACAAAAGCGCAAAGCGCTGTGACATAAATTAAAAGTGTAGAGACTAAAAACGAAATATAACTGGATGTTTTACACCCATATAGCCTTTAAGGGTTAAAACCTATATATACGTATGGTTAGTTACGTTTTATAACATCATTATAAGAACTTTCTTCAACAATCTATTTTATAGTATGGCATATATATATTGAATCATATTACGAGCAATAAATGCTGAACGATAAATAGAAACAACGACGTCGATGGAATATTTAATGAGTATCGTTATAATAAAACGGTTATGATATACTAATATCTGTTCATAATTGAAATAATAATATACTTTTTGTAAATAAATACGTCTTCGTAAACTAAAACTTCTGAATCGATAATTATATACATAAATAGTCCCATTTTATTATTTTCGATTTCGTGGCATTAGCAGATGATCCTGGCAATAGCAGGATAGGCAGAGGGAACCTTGGAACCAGATGCTAAAAAAGATATCCCATTCCCATTAAGACTCCACTTTTAGCCGAATTCTGGAGGCACTGAGTTTTGTGGGGTGGAAATCAAAGAGCAAAGAAAATGTTAAATATTTCATTCCACCGAGTAAAAATCGAATCCACAACAGTCACGTTTAAAAATGCACCGCCTATGCCCCTGAGCCACGGCCTTATAATTAATGTTTCTCATAAATCTTACCTATGTCTGCATGAGACTTGTCTTTTGCTTTTGCATTATTTGATAAATTAAAAAAAACTGATGCTAAACGTATTACACAGCTCAATTAAAGCATTGTTGCTCCATTTCGAGTGGGATGGAGAAGCAACTTAAATACTAACATAGACATTTAAGCTTTTTACTGTTACTAACAAAATGAGTCATAATTTATGTTACTTGATATAAATAAAATAATAATAATAAATAATAAAGGTTTTTTAAATAGCTGGATAGCTAGAATCAGATGTTACGCTCCTTGAATCTCCGCTTTGCGCTTGAATTTGAGACATTGTATGTTGTGTAGCGAAACTCTCGCTTTGATTTGGCAGAGAAAGAGAGAGGTGAAATAATAAAAAATATAAAATGCAGTTAGAGAACGTCAGGCCAGGCGCAGCGGCACGAGGTGTGACTGTAAAACCGACTGATTGTGGATTCGATCTCCACTCGAGGAGATGAAATATTTACTTAAATTTATATTTACATTTCTTTGCTCTGGTGTCGAGGTTAAGCGTGGCGTTGAGTTCTGCCACTCAACACGCAATGCCTCCAGAATTCGGCAGAAAGTGGGGAACGTAGTGTCTTAACACTAGGTTCCCTCTTCCTACCCTGCTGTGTGCGGGATACACCGTGAAGCTGATTATTATAGTTAGAGAACTTTGTTTTCTATGATTCGCAAAACCTGAGAGAATTCTATATACAAATGATATGTATAATAATAAAAATGATATAAATACATAAAGCAAATAAATATTTCGTCTGTTTTTCTTTCTTCCGTCCAATATGGAGGTGGTTGACATTCGATGAGAAAGGGAAAGAGGAATTAAATCGCCACCGATTTTAATAAAAATTTAAATTCAAACTATTAAAAATGTTTTATTGAACACGTGTTTCGTGGTTTTTTTAGAATTCATCCCTAAGAGTGCAAATAAGCGGGCGAAGCTGCGCGCGCCCATTGGTTTTGTATATTTATGCAGTTTTCCACTGGATTGTATATCTTTATGCGGAGAAATGAATATAGTTCGCTCCTCGAGTGGAGATTGAACCAACAACAGAGTCATTTAAAGTCAGACGTTGTCTCACTGCGTCTCGATAAATAAATAAATTATTATATGTAAATCTATTCTTAGGTGTGCGGCGATAATTTGCCATGATTTGACATAACGTAAGTGATAAGGCCCAGAGCCATAGGGATTACTTTCCCATATCCTGCTGTGTGTGGGATACAGCGTGAAGCTGATTTAATTTTATTTTTCTAATCATATTGCAGAACTGATGAGCTAGAGTTGTGTGTAGAGTTCTAGAGTTGAACACGCTAATCTTAGAAATTGGAAAATAGATTTTGTATTTGATCTATCTCTTCGTTATTTATATTTGAAAGTCGATGGTATAAGCTAGTGTTTCATGTTTTTTTTTAGCTGCACGCTGTATCCGGCTTTAGTAAGGTAGCAGGAGGACCTGAGAACGTAATGCTAGGACACTTCCGCGGAAATCAACGCCCTGCTTTTGCCTTGATATCAGAGCGAAGAAAATTAAATATTAAATATTTTATTTAAACAAGTAGGAATTGAATCCACAACCTGTCGTGTTAATAGTCTCACGCTTGTGCCCCTACCTACCTACTCTGCTGTGTGCAGGATACAGCAGTGTCACACAAAAAAATTAAAGCGTGACGTTGACTTCCGTCACTCAATACGCAATTCCTTCAGAATGGTGGAGAACAGTATTGGTTCAGGGTAAGTGTCTTTATGGAAACGGAGTGCCTTAACGCCCCAGGTTCCCCCTGCCTACAGCTGTTTAGTATACAGTGTGAAACTAAAAAAAAAAACAAAGCAATTGTCCTAGTTATCTAATTGCAAACTTGTAGGAATAGAAAATGAAACTATACTAAAAAATATATAATTTATATTAATGAAGGACATGCGCGTATATAATGAGGAGACGACTAAAGAAATAATTTAATACTTTGTCGAAAACGTCCATGGATATTTCATTACGTACATTAAAACACTTCCTGACTGGACTTACATTGCCGCTACAAAGATTAACTTTCATCGAATATATTTTTATTATTTTAACAATTTAACTCATATTTTCTTTTAAAGGCTTTTATAATTAATTTTAATATAAAAATGAATGAGAATTTCCAATTTCCAATCCAATTTCAGACGATTGATCAAAATATATTTATTTTGTATGTATGTATGTGGATATACTTGGTTAATAGAATTCAAGAAACTTTCCCTTTTAGTCATTTATATTATAGTAAGAGAGTCCATGATGTTAAATCAGAACTTACTCGAGCGTCGTAGAGACTTATTGGGTTGCGAATTTAAATAATAACAGAAAAAAAAATCATCTAATATATATCTTTTGATCGGTGGAGGGAGCCGCTATAGATTTTTAAAAACGTAAAAAAAACTTGCATACTCGATCGCGTCAGATATTGATATTATCTACGTCCTACTTATTCTTAAAAATTAATATGTTAATCTGATTGCTTCCATGATGGATGGTGGTAATCTTTGAAATATTCCCTTTAAATCAAGATAACGTTTTTTTACAGTTTTATAGAACCCTTAACTCACATGACATATCACCAAAATAAGTATAAAATATGCAAAGAAGCGTCGTCAGAAATGAATAGAGGACATGTTGATTTTTAGTCTACTAATGTAGACTAAGACTACTATTAAATAACTTAAGACTACTATTAAGTAGTAGACTAAAAATCTAGTAATAGTGTAGGCAGAGTGAATCCAGAGTCTTGACACTTCGTTCCACCTAATTCTGCGGTGGAACGAGGCGTTGCGTGTTGAGAGGCAGAACTTCACACTCCGCGTTCTCTCGGCACCAGAGCAAAGAAATGAAAATATTATATATTTTATTTTCTCTAGTGGGAATCGAACCCACAACCTATCATGCTTACATTTGCACGCTTGTACTCTTGTACAACGATTGGCCTCAATAAAGTTAATAGTAAGGGAGATTATAAAAGTTTATTTTGGTACAATTAAGTAAACAAAAGTGAAAGGAACAGAAGTGAATAAAAAAATAAGAAAGTTCCAAGTATTAGAAAAGTTTTATAACAATTCATATGTAAAGAAAATCACTATCACATTTATCATATTCGACCGATAGATTTTTTTAAATTCCTACAAAATATAGTCAAAAAATTATTATTCTTACTAAGATTTTATATCATACTATAATATTTACATAGATGTATGTACATTTGTTACATTTAAGATTTAAATTTTATTCACACGTTTTATAAAATTAAAAATAATACTTTCACACTTACACTACACGCGAAGGCCGCTCTCAGTGCCAAGTTTCTTGAGTTTAGGTCAACAGAAAGTGCTCTAACAGCCAGTTCTCTTGATGATACTAAGTTTTCATATTAAATTATTTTATGCAGTTTATGATAATAGTCATAATAATTTGGTATTGTAATATACATTTAAAATAAAATACAATCAACTGTAATATAATTAAAAACGCAGTAAATATAAGCTCTATCCGTCCAGAGAAAATGGACGAATTCGATAAAGATTGTTTTTTTATGATGTTTGAGTAATTATTTAATCGTTTAATTGACTTAAACACCTCTCCCTTTAAGAATAAGAAAGAAAGTTATTAAACCTCTCCACTTTTTTAAATATTTTAGAACATAAAGAGGCTAATCGTGGCTCGTTCATATTTTCATTTCTTCGCTCTGGTGTCATGTCAAAGCGCGGCGTTGAGTTCCGCCACATAACACGCAATGCCTCCCTAATTCGGCGAAAAATTGAGAACGAAGTGTCTTAATACTAGATTCCCTCTGCCTAATTTGCTGTGTGGGAGATACAGCGTGAAACTGATTTAAAAAAATAAACATGAAACAAAATGTAATATAATTAATATTGATATTATGATACGTAATTCCAATGCAATATCTAATATAATAAGATATTTTCAAGAACATATATTAAATGTTTATTACTATGGAGCTCAAGATTTACAAAAAAAAATCTTATTTTTACAAATTGAGAATTCGTTTTGAAGCTGTTCATAAAGAATTATAGAATATTTTTCAGCTTAATGCTTTATCCCGCATTTAGCAGAGTAGATGGAGGGAACCTGGGAACCTAATGTAAAGACACTTCGTTTTAATTCCAGAAGTATTGCGTGGTGAGTGGCGAAAAACTAGACGTTGAGCTTTATCACTCAAAGATCGTCATGGCAAAATAGAAGTATGATAAATTTGAAGATATAAATATAAAAGTAAAAAAACATTGTTAATTTAGTTTAAGTGTTATTATTGGCTATTGGAGATCAAGTGATGTGCTAGTACTAAATACTCCTACGAATTTCTGGAACGAACCCAAACAATATTCTGTATATTTTGTTGGTAGTTCCTCAAAATAGATAGATAAACAATTTATTGTTTTATTGAGATCCAACAGGAATGTTATTTGTTTGTAAAAGATTCGTACTATATTATTGTATCTGTTGTATGAATTAACATTAAGACATTCTTTTCATTTTCTTCAAACTTCATTAATAATTGTATTTGAATCTTAAGAATTCTCGTATTTTCTATATTATCTATATATCTTGTATATTATATAGCTATCATGACAAATTTGTCCAATATTTTTAATCTTTAATAGCGGTCCCCGTACGCACACTTGAATAATACGGATGTTTATTAAAATGTAATTAAGAAAAAAAGCGCGAGTCGGACTCTCCCTTCGAGAGTTTCGTATTCATTTCAAGATTGTAGATTCAAGGGAAATATATACAGCTTTTAATGACGCGGCGAATAACAAATCTATGTTTGCGGGTCCATACTCATTTTATATGAATATAAGCTTGTAATGAGTTATTTTTTTCTATGAAATAACTATATATTTTTACAGCATCTATACATTTTTACATTTTTAAGCGCAG
Organism: Heliconius erato demophoon; assembly: GCA_018249695.1. Lineage (NCBI taxonomy): Eukaryota > Metazoa > Arthropoda > Insecta > Lepidoptera > Nymphalidae > Heliconius > Heliconius erato. The sequence continues at coordinate 22,283 of DWQW01002768.1, forward strand.
TCTTTCTTTAGACGTCCCGAACGCCTAACATTTTTACGATATTACCACCTGATTATGAAAATAATCAAATTAACATACTTACATTTTTAAGAATACGTAGGACATGGATCACATCAATATCTAACGCGTTTGAGTATATCTGTTACATGAACAGACATTTTTTTTTACATTTTTGAAAATCACTAGCTGCTGCAAAATTTTAACAATAAGTATTTGTTTATGTTTTAGTATAGTGTAAATGAGTATTTATGCACTTGAAAAAACGCGGTTATTTTGAAATCACAGACAGGCTCTTCAATTTTGTTAATATATAGGAATTTAGATAATTACAAAAAAAATATTATAAAAAAGAAAATAATATAATCTTTCAAAATTTTCTTAATATGACTGGTGCTATAGACATGGTCAATTTACATTGGAGAATCCTAAATCTTTAAATCTCGATATTTTTCATCATACAATCTCATTTGTTTTCTATCATAATACAAATAACAATTAAAAACAGTATCAAACAATAAAACATCGAAAACTGAAGCTCAATTTAACCAATAGTTTTATTGGTTTTATTGGTTAGTTGTATAAAATAACTCCTTTAGTTAGGTCGTAGCAATTTTGCCGAACAACATGTTTTAAAGTGGTATAACATTTTTATTTATCAACCGATTGTAATAAAACAAACTCTATACGTTTGTTAAGCGAAGCATGTCAAAATCCAATAGTAAAAATTGCATTTTTATCGGTTAAGCCGATTCTGCTGAGATTAGCGTGAACAAACGCTCAGACAAACAGACAAAAATGTTTAAAATCATTGTGATTATTTGATTATTTCTTACAGCTTAAGATAATGTTCGGCGCCTATTCAAAATTAAGAATGATTCATTCTTGCTAGTATCAAAAACTTTCTAGCCATCGAGTGTCAAGCACTACTTACTCTACACTATATTAGAATGCCTCTTCAATTCATCCACAATTTACATTTTCATACATACCCTCAGTTCAGTTTTCACGCTTTGCACATGACCTTCGACGACATCATTGACACTGTTACCGAAGGTCAACTGATTTCTTAGTCTTTCTCTCAAGAAAATTAATACTTATATGGCAATGAAATAAGTTTCACGAGAAAAAAATAGATAATATCGCCATTAAGATGTGTGGCCATTGATGGTTGTAGGTTCGATTACCAATTGCAGAAACGATTTAATTTAATTTCCCGAAAATTGAGCGGAACGTGAGGAACAGAGTGTCTTTACACTAGGCATCTAAACCCTCTGCTACCATCCTAGATGCGGAATCCAGTGTGAATCTAAAATACAGAAAAGTTTAGTTTACAATTGCATGTTATTATTGTGTCCACGTTATTAACAATTACAGACGTCAAAGTAAAAAAATCGATATTATTTCTAATCAATATTTTTTTTCTTTCTCAGATCACCTCAAGATGACACGAAATGTAAGTAAACAATTTATTTGTCTGCGAATCATAACAAAGAAGCAGCGTTGGTAACAAAAGTTATCAAAATATACGAACTTCCCTACTACTCAATTTTATAGGTTCTTGTTATGGCAGTTCCGTTTTACGGTCACAAAAAATCTTCAGCCTTCTGAATCGACAAGTTGATATAGAAGTAAAAAATATTTGAAGTATTAATATTACAAGGAAGTAGAAAGAAATCAATATAGCAAACATACAAAATAAATAAATAATTTCATTCTACAAAATAGTTGCAGTCGTTCACAGTCGGTATCCTACTGCATGACCATGGCTTATATATTTATTATAATATAAATAACTATAATTATATACTTTTGTTATGTGCGTTATTTATTTAATATGTAAAATTTATATTAATACATTATTATAAGCCGGGTTGTATATATGCCTTTCATTTTCACTTGGCTTACATTTATAACTTTTTAGTTTTTAGTAGTCTGTAAAGTTTAATAATTTTACCGCAAATGAATAGTATTAAATGTTTGGCTTTTGTTGTTTTAAACATTAATTTTACTTATATATTATTAAAATTATTAAAATAATTTAAATTATTATAATATATTATAATAATAGTTACTTATTAATAATATAGATGCTATCGTAGCGCGGGGGCACAAACGTGTGACTGTAACGAGACGGTCGTCGGTTCGATTCCCGCTTGGGAAAATGAATTATTATTATTACTATTTATTAATATTTTCATTTCTACACTCTGGCACCAAGGCAAACAACGAAAATTCGACGGAAACTGAAACGGAGTATCTGAACACTACGTTTCCTCTACCTACCGTTCTATGTGCAGAGTGTATCATAATGCTGAAAAAAAATATAGAAATAGAAGAGAATGAACATGACTTTTTATTAATATTATATTACTTATTTATATTGCAATACCATTTTGGATGAATTGCGGAGTTTCCTTCTTTTACAGAAGTACAATTAGCGGGACCGTTATGGTGCAGGGGCACAAGGATGCGACTGTAAACGCGGTTGTGGGTTAGATTCCCACTTTAGGAAACAAAATATTTAATATTTCGTTTCCTCGTTCTGGTAACGAAGCAAAGCGTAGCGTTAAATCCCGCTACGCCCGACAAGTAGCACGTAGTTATGACCGGAAGTGTCTTAATGGGATCGAGTGTCTGAACACTAAGTTCCTAAGTTCCCCCACTCTGCTATGTGCAATAAGCCGCATGAAACTAAAGCATTAAAATAATAATTTCAATTTAAAATTCATCTCTTCGTTTCACAATAAGTATCGTAAATATCGTAGGAACTTCTTCTCACGCGCCATGCCCTTTCTGCGGCAATGTTTCCAGGTCGATATGAAATACCTTAAAAAAGTAGTAAATTATATTAAATAATAATCCATACCTATATTATAAATTCGAAAGTAACTCTGTCTGTCTGTCTGTCTGTCTGTCTGTCTGTCTGTCTGTCTGTGCCGCAATCAGGGCCAAACCGCTAATTCAATTGTAATAAAATACTCATACAGAGATACTTGAGGGTCTTCGGATGAACATAG
>DWQW01002769.1:0-25298 GCA_018249695.1 Heliconius erato demophoon
TGCAAATTGACTTAAGAGTTTCCAAGTAAATTATCTAAGTTTCTGTGAAACTGGACGAATTAGAAATGTCATTAATGCACATTGAAAATTCGTTGCTGTTTTTGAATGTCCCTTGTTACGCCCATGTCAAAAAAAATCGTACTATAAATATTTCTAATGTTTTTTTTTTCAACTTCTGTAACTTTAAAGGCAAGTTGGCTATATTTTAAAATCAGATATTATAGTATAAAAATTAATGTTCAGTTATATCATAGATACGTATTTACTTCTTGTACTTTACAAAGATTTCTGAAGATATAACGTGTTGAGTGCAAAACTCAACACCGCGCTTTGCCTCGACACCAGAGGGAAAAAATGAAAATATTAAGTTTCCTCGAGGAGCGATCTAATCTAAAATTTATATATTTCCGTTTACTCACCTTATTGGGAGGCAAAATTTGTTATTAAAGCCGCTAGTTCAAGTGAGGTATCAGATGAATCCGGTTTTTGAGCTTCAAACTGTATCCCATGTATAGCAAGTTAATCAAAAAAACTTTACAAGGTGCGTTGCGGAACTAAACACCGCACGTTTTAACCAGAGCTAATAAAATGACAATAATTATTTGCATTCATAACCTCCACCACAGACGCTATCTCACTGCACCACGACGGCCACTACATTAGTATTATCTTCGTTAATTTTTGGCATGCAATCGGACACGTCCTCTATTGGTTCAAATATTTAGTCCACATTGTAATAGCACTAATAAGTATCAAGATTACTTAAACTACAGTTCTAATATATTGAACCACGTTCAGTAATATATATTTAGTTTCGCCATTGTGGCATAGTGGAGAAATGTTTAAAGTGTGGCGGCGTTTTGGATTCAATCTCCATTTGAATATAGATTCTACGTTAATTGTTATGTTAAATATTTATATTTATTGAGGCCAGTCGTGGCGTTGTGGGTTCGATCCCCACTCGAGGAGATGAAATATTTATTTACATTTATATTTTCATTTCTTCGCTCTGGTGTTGAGGAAAAGCGCGGCATTGAATCCGCCACTCAACACGCAATGCCCCAGAACTTGGCGAAAAGTGGAGAACGAAGTGTCTTAGGTTCCCTCTGCCTACTCTGTTGTGTGCGGGATAAAGCGTGAAGCTGATTTATTTCAGAAAGTAAATATATTCTCAAATAATAATATTGAAATACGTAATATCAAATTTATGCATCTATATCTTACGCCTATTCGGGTTGATATCCCAACATGAGCTAGTCTATCGGAAAATAAGCGTTTTGGCAACGCGCGAACAGTATGTGATAGTGCGATGTAACCAATGACCTGATATATTATGTATTTAAGTAGTTCCATTTTGGTGTATTGAATGTATGAAGTAGTTCGTCTATAATAATGTGAGTTTGTTTGGTTGGACGCGCTGATCTTAGGAACTGCTGAAGCAAATTAGATAATGGAACAGAAATAATAGATGTTATATGTAGATACTTATCATACTACGATGAATTGGAATAATTAATAATTATTTATAATTTTGTAAATACTATATAGTTTTGGGGCTTTCTAGAACATTGCATAGATGCATTTATTTTCTTGCATTGTTAGTTATTTAAAGTTTACCGGAAGCTAAAAAAAAGTATTTGTTCTAACCAAAATTCGTTGACAAATAGCTTAGACGATACTGCCAACTATTGCACAATAAAATACATTTAAAAATAAATATTAATAATCTGCGTGATATATCGAAATGAATACAAAGTTAATTCATAGATTTACATACATTTTAATATGAAGGCAAATAGCAAACAATATATTTACGCTTTTCGTTATTGTTCAAATCCGATTAACTTCATACATTCAATATTTATATGTTGATTTTATTTTAAATTACGTTTTTGCAAAAATATATTTTTAACATTTTTAAAGTGTTATTCCACACTTAGGAAAAAAGTTCCAAATAAGTAAAAATATATTTGATCGTAGTAAAATTAAATAATATTTTTATTTTGTCTTAACATTCTATTGTGGCGCACTGGGACACCGGCTGTAAATGCGATAGTTGTGGATTCGATTCCCACTCATTATAATTTTACTCTGGTAAGATAAAGTACGACGTTGAGTTCCACTATTTAATGCACAGTAACTTGAATTCGGGCATAAAGTGAGAAATGGACACTCCTTTTGACATTAAGTTCTTTCCTACTAATTTATATACGGGCTTAGTGAAACATACGTGAAACATATGTACTATTCGATGGAATTCACATTCACATTATTATTTCACACATAACCTATTACGTGCTAACCTAACTCTAGAAAACCGCATGTACAATACTTTTCGAACTTCTTAAACTCATGAAAAATTGATAAATAATTAAAAAACAGCCGAAACAAAAAGCTCAAATAATTAAACAAACACCTGAAACTGGGATGGTAATTTTCAAACGGCGGCATGTTTTTGAGTCATGGCAACAATCTCGACTTTTCAAGATACAAAAAAAAACATAATTCAAAATCGGTTTATCTATTTGGGAGCTACCATGCCATACTAGATATACAGACACGTCAAATGTCAGAAGCTTCTTTCTGTTTTTTGGGGTTAATAATAGTAAAATATAATACACAAACAAGTGACAGTACATAATTTCATCATAGTAAAGAACCTCTTTAAGTAAAATCAACACAAACTTGCCCAATATTTAATTTTATGTAGGTATATAAGTATAAAAGGATAGAACATGTTGTATTTTAGCTGTCGGTATTTACAGCATAAATCGGATTATCGATGATATAATATCATTTGAATAATCGCTCCAATATATTCGTTTTTATGATTCCAAAAGGATTATTTTCAATGTTAACAATTTATAAATAATTTGATTTTTAAATTTATTACAGTTGCCATAAATGCTTTTATATTTAGAAGCTGAACTCATGATCCGACAGGCCAAATGAAGGTAGCGGCTTCATGTTTTTTCCCACACAGCAGGGTAAACAAGAAAAAATAGTGGTAAAATTTTAAGTTTTCCCACTTTTCACCCAATATCGAGACTTTACATGTTAAATAACTGTTATGAATGCCGCATGCCAGCTTGAAATAAGAATTATATACAAGGCCAGTCGTGGGACGTGGCCATATGCGTGCCAATGTAAACGCGAATGGTTGTGGGTTCAGCGGAACGTGGGGGAACGGAAGAATCATAATGAAAACGGAGTGTTTTAACACTAGGTTCCTCTACCTAACCTACTGTGCAGGTTAACCTGTGAAGCTAAAAAAACTACTTTTTACCAACATTTTAGATTATTCTCAAAATATTGAACAAAAATAATAGAAGGAAACACAATATCATAACCAATAAACACAGTAACTTACATCACCAACGCAATATCCTTTATCTCAAAACTAATAAAGTTAACAGGCAATCAGATCGGCCATTAGATGTTTTAATGCCTCAAGCAGACGCTTCAAACAAAGCTAACCTCACCTTATCAAGCATTAACTCATTTGGCGATGTCCCAAAGTTGTTACGATGCTACTTAGTTGAAGCGAGTCACTGGCTTGGCAAGTGGTTATATTGATGTATATACTCTTATGTTCAGGGTTCAACCTGTGTAGATGTATGTTTGTTTAGCTTCACGCTGTATACCGCATATATAGGATGGGCAGAAGGAACCTAACGTTAAGACACCTTCTAGAGACCTCCCGGATGTCCAAGAAACGCTGGTTGGGTGTTGTGATGCAGGACATGAGAACCAATCGGTCTAACCGAGGATGTTAAAGACCGAACAAAGTTAAACAGATAAACGAAGGGATTAGTGCCAGGAGGAAGAAGAATTCACCGTGCGGATGCCTGGCCTACCACGTTTTAGGGTAGGTGTGTCCCCTATATTGCACATTACCACTCAACTCCACATCCAACTTCCTCCCTCTAATTAACTTAATTTTGGAAAGAAAAAAAAAGGAAAGTTTTATTACAGTAGCTTAACTGTGGAATTGAAATATAATATTTGTAGTATATAAATTTACTTGATATTGTACATGTATTTTTTGATATCCTACCAAGGTAAATGTGAAAGTTTTCACCGGCTAAGAATGCATAATGAATATATTTACGACTATAGTGAAAGCGGATATAAGTTTTAAAATATAACTTTACAGACTGAAGAAAATCGAAAAAATATAAATTAAAATAAGTAAAGATTTATACGTTTATACGCTTTTCCATGGATTCCGTGTTGTTTCTGTTATACAACAAAAATTAAACTTTTTGATCGTGTTCGATAACTTGGGCAAGGTCGTAAAATTCGACACTAACTACACTACTTATAAAATGGGTAGAAAGTGAAGAACGGAGAATCTTAATATAACATGATATCTGTTTATCTGATTATGCGTGAAAATTTCAACATTTGCTTTATTAGTATTTCTCAAGTAACTGGTCTTATACCCCTTTTGCTCTTATCTTCCGTGGGCCCATGGTTGAGTTCGTAGCAATAACTCGCCGATAGTTGCAAAAAAAAAGCCGAGATTAAACAACAACACAAACAATACGTGGAATATTTTGTGCTTTTAGAGCGTGAATTTTTATGATGAAAATTAATGATAGACAATGTAAGAAAATATTGCTATTTTATTCTTTATGAAAACTATTTAGTAAAAACGTTGAACGGATATGGATATATATTATTACCTCAATCTTTTAGAGAATAAAGCGGGATCGTATTATGTTTTTTTTTACATGTTTTATATTTTAAATATTACTTTTGTAGGGTTCCGTTTCTGAAAAGAAAATAATGAAATACTTTTTTAAACATTTTTAAAGTGTTATTCCACACTTAGGAAAAGTAAATTTCTAAATAAGTATTAATGGAATACTTATTAGTATCACTTTGTTGTCTGTTCCGTATGTCTGTCTGTCAACAGATGGACACTTATGTTAACGCCTTTTTATCAAGAGATTAATAACAATTACTCAGTTTTCCCTTAAAGCACAAATATATTTATGTAAAATTTCCTGTTTTTTGCGTAATAGTCGCACACGGAATTTAATTTTTTACTTTCTAAAGTTTTTAAGCTCTCATTTCCTAATTGAACAATATATTTGGCGCTTCAGTACATTACTCTAAAAGTTTACTCGTTCGAATAAAATAGAATTTACTTCGTTTTAAATGTTTCGTTCATTATTTTAGTAGCTTTTTTTTTCATTTCAAAAATTTATGCAATTTTATAAATCTAACAAAGTGAAATATTTTATTTGAAGTCATGAAAAAAATATTATTGGGGAAAAACCGTTAAAATATATTTGATTTAATTTTTTTATTTAATTTGCCTTTTATTGATTGTGAAATAGACGACAGAAGCTAACATTCACACAGAGACACAGTCCTCCATTGTTTGATCTTTGATTTTTGATGTTGACGCCACATACAATTTCTTCTTCATCTTTAACGTCAGAGGTATCACACAAAATGCGGCGTTGAGCACCGTTATCCTGGTGACGAAGAAAAGACGAAATGCTTAAAATGTATATATTAGTTTTTGGCGCATGTTCGCAACCAATTAAAGAAGTAAATTAATCTAAACTAAGGAAATTTTAATATAATCAAAACAATAATGTCGTGGTAACTGTAAACGCGAGAGCTTGTAGGTTCGATTCCCACTCGGGGGAATGAAATATTTAATATTTTCATTTCTTCTTTACAATTAACAGACTACATTCATATAAGCTATATTATATCACGTTAATAATTTCAGTATGACCCACTGTACCTACGATCAGGGCGATTTTGGATATTTATTTATAATATATTATGTGTACGTATATATATAAGCTTCAAGCTGTATACCGTGTGTAGCAGGGTAGGCAGAGAGAACCTAGGGTAAACCCACTTACTACCAAATTCTGAAGACATTGTGTGATGATTGGCGGCATTTTAAATTTTTCAATTCCTCAAGTAGGAATCAAACCCACAACCATTCGCATTTATCACGTCGAACACCTTGCGCCCCTATTTATTATCAAATACGCATACAAAATCATATGTAAAATATATATTATGTATATATATACTATAAAAAAAACTGTCACATAATTTATTTAACAACTTAACGCACTCAGCAACGAAGGCAATATGTCACGTTAATAGGACTAATTGAAACGGATAATAAATGATCCAACCTTCTATGTCCTAATGGATGTACTATAACATGAATGTAAATTGATTTATTGGACATTAGTTGGTTGTATAATATTTATTTTATAAATATTACTATATATATAAATGTAGTATAAGGCCAGTCGTGGCGCAGCGGCACGAGGTGTGACTGTAAAACCGACTGGTTGTGGGTTCGATCCCCACTCGAGGAGATGAAATATTTACTTAAATTTATATTTCCATTTCTTCGCTCTGGTGTCGAGGTTAAGCGCGGCGTAACACGCAATGCCTCCAGAATTCGGCAGAAAGTAGGGAACGGAGTGTCTTACACTAGGTTCCCTCTGCCTACCCTGCTGTGTGCGGGATACAGCGTAAAGCTGATTTATTTATTTATTCGTAAAATTCTAAGCGTGACGATTGTGAGTTCGATTCTCATTCGAGGGAATGATGTAATTAACATTTTCATTCCTCATTCTGATAACGTGATGATAAAGCGTGAGGTACCACTTGGCATATAATGCATTAAGAATTCGGCGAAAAAAGGGGAACGTTAATAAAACTAAGTTGTCAGCGTGAAACTACGAAAACAAAGCTATTACATATATATATTAAAAATAAAATTAAATTGCTTTAACACTACCTCTCACTCCTTAAATTTGATTAACCTACCACAACACAACCCAACACACACAACACCCGCTAATGACGCCAGTAACAACATAAGCCAACATGTAACGGCGTCAAACCGGCACAGCTATTTCGACTCAATATATCTGAGAGGAGCTTTCAAATAGTCTACCACATATCAACGTCAGAACGATCGCTCGTGCCTTTTTAATAAGCGAAAAGTTGGAAGTAATCGCTTAGGATGTTGATATATTTGGCCAATTGTATTTTGGGATGTGGAATAACGTTTATTTTTTTGTTATTTGTATATAGAGGCGCAGTGTGATAGCTCTGTTTGTTACCACGATAGCCTTGGGTTCGATTCCCTCATGCCTTCTCTTGAGGTGAATGATTAAGTTTAAATTAACTTCTTTCTCCTGTCCTGGTTCACCACCATTCTACGCACAATATCGAAAATTGCTCCAATTTCATTTAAACATCAAAACCTCCTCGTTTTATTTTTAAGTAGAGCAAAATTCAATTCTTTATAACATTAAATGATTTAATAACTAATTAAAATAAAAAAAAGATTTAATTTAATTTGATTTAAAATTAAATAGCCAAAAAATTTATAAGACAAAATAAAAAATATCTATTTAAAAATAACAAAACATAAATGAAACCATCCATTTGTGATATTTCAATATAAATATAAAACGACTATGTGTAATCAAATCGAGCACAAAAGGAGCCAATGGATACGTTCAAGAGATTTACGCGGTCACAATCATCGAGCGAGATAGGTAAGTATTCCAGAAATCACTTCACATAGAGAATAGAGTTCAGGAAATAGCTTTCAATATAGATTCAGGTGGAGATTTATAGGAAATATTGGGGTTATTTAATTTTTGAGGTGGTTTTATATATAGAACTAGAGGGCGCGCGCGGCTTCGCCCGCTTATTAGGAGTGAATTCTAAAAAAACCACGAAACACATGTTCAATAAAATATTTTTAACAGTCTGAATTTAAATTTTTATAAAAATCGGTGGCAGTTTAAAGATTTTTCCATATAAACTTTCAATCTCTTATTTGAACCCTTAGGGGGTGAATTCTTAAAAACCATGAAACACGTGTTCAATGAAATATTTTTAAGAGTCTGTATTCCAAATTTTATTAAAATCGGTACAGATAAAAAAAAATTCCATACAAACTTTCAACCCCTATTTCATCCCTTTAGGGTTAAAAGTTTTCAAATTCCCTTCTTAGTGGATGTCCAGAATATGAAAATAAACATCTGCACAAATTTCACGTTTCTACCATCAGCGGTTACGGCTCTGCGTGCGTCTTACCTCAGTCAGTCAGCACAAGTCCTTTTATATATATAGATATTGTTTTTTATATAATCTTTGTGTTTTGGCCAGGTATCAAGAGGAGCTCAGATATTAGAGGCAATTATCAAAGCACATACGAACAAGATTCAGGCAGGTGGTTTCGCAGCGTCTGCACGATGCATACAATTCTAAGTAATTTCTTCTTAAAATTTCATATCCAATAATAAGCTGGTGTGTATCCACCCGGTGGGTGTGCGTTCAATCTTTGATTAGGGGATTGGTTTTACTAAAACAAGTGTTCGTAATCTGTTAAAAATCAAAGAGTAAGCGTAGAGTTCTCTCACTTATTCACCTTAATTTTAGATAGTTAAGTTAAGTTAACTTCCAATATCTAAATTACATTCCCAAAACAATCAAATTAAGTAAAAAATATCAATTAAAACGATATATCCTCCATAAACGTTCACCAAATTATTAATCAATTTATATAACACGCTAGTCTATTAAAGGAGCGTTCGTACTCGTATAATAAAATGTCATCAGTAATTGACGGCTATCGTTAACATAAAGAAGCCAAAAGTAATTGCAACTAGCGACTGCTAGGGATATCAAAAATCCATTCGAAGACCCGTAACGTCGTTTAATTTGTAGCCTTTTATGGCTTTTCATAACATATTAACAAGAAATGTAACAAAAATGTTATATATTTGCTAGTTTTTTTTATTGTTGTGTTAAGTTTGAGTTGAGTCCAGTCGTGGTGCAGAGGTTTGAGCGTGTGATTGTCAACGGGACTGGTTGTTGGTTTGATTGCCGCTCGAGGTAATGAAATATTTAATATTTTAATTTCCACGTTCAGTGAAAAGTGTGGGACTAAGTGCCTTAAGATTAGGTGTGCAGGTTCAATCTGCCTATGTGCGGTATACAACGTGAAGCTAAAAAAAAGTTTAAGTTATTATAGTTGTATTTTTTTATGTTTACCTGTCAAATAATTTGAGAAATTTGTCATGTGTTTTTTTTTACGGTTAAGGTGAACCTTATTTTTAAATACTATTTCATTGCCTGCTGCTTTCTCCTTCTTGATATATGTATATAGGTAATATCAAAAATTAACTTTATTTTGACATCTACAGCATGATTTATTCGTTTACTTCTTTTTAGTACATATGTCATATAAATAAAAAAAATTAAATTAAATTAAATTAGCTTCACGCTATATCCCGCACACAGCAGGGTAGACAGAGGGAACCTAGTGTTAAGACACTCCGCTTCCCACTTTCTGCCGAATTCTGGAGGCATTGCGTGTTGAGTGGCAGAGCTCAACGACGCGCTTAACCTCGATACCAGAGCGAAGAAATGGAAATATAAATTTAAGTAAATATTTCATCTCCTCGAGTGGTGATCGATAGTAGGATAGGTAGAGGACATCTACTGTTAAGAGAGTCCGTTCCTCGCTTTCCACTGATTTTAACGAGGCATTGCGTGTTGAGTGGCGTAACTCAACCACGAGCACTGTGTTGGTCTCAGAGCGAAGAAATAAAAATATTGATATACAATAATTCATACCCTGAATGAGAATCAAACCGTCCTAACCCACAACTGTCGCGTTACAGTGACAACCTAGTGTTAAGACACTCCGTACCCTATTTTCCACCAAGTTCTGGAGGCATTGCGTATTGAGTGGCCGAACTCAACGCCACGCTTTGCCTTGTGACCCTGCGCCACGACGGCCTCGACTCTAACAAACATTCCTAGTTCCTTGGATATTTAATTAGAGATACGACGATGAAACAGGCAACTCCCTAATTAGCTAACTAACATGTCAACGATAGTTCGACTTCAAAAACGTACGCCGTATAAAGTTTCAAATACAACTAGGCTTAGTTAAAAACTGTATTTTTTTGCAAAGCTTGTTTCTCATGCTTACTGTTTCGCTAGCAACGTTCTTGTCAATTAAAGTATATATTTTTTATTAATATAAAAATAATTTATAATAATAAATTCATCAGTGCAGTCATGGCGAAGGAGCACAAGGTTCGATCCCCACTCGAGGAAATGAATTTTACATTTATATTTTCATTTCTTCGCTCTGGCGTCGAGGCAAAGCGCAACGTTGAGTTCCACCACTCACGCCACGCAATGCCTCCAGAACTGGGCAGAAACCATCGCAGGAAGTAAGACACTCCGTCTTAATACTATGTTTCCTTTGCCTACCCTGATGTGTGCGGGATACAGCGTGAAGCTGATTTATTTTAATTGTATCAATATATGTCCAATATACTTACGATATGACCTTAAATTATTAATTATATTTTTAATAGTGATTGTCTTTGTATGATGCACCGGAAAAGACATTAATAACAACCGACAGTCGTAGGGGAAAATGAAATTTGAAACCTATCTTTTTAGTTAGATACGGCGAGTACCAACAGTGAATTCTCTAAAAATAATAAACAATAGGAAAAAATATAAAAAAAATATCTTTTACATTCCAAAGTAAGTAACGTAGTGGACTTGAATTTTCAATATATTAGTGTTGAGAGTCAGAACTCTACACCGCGCTTCATCTACCAGAGCGGGTAAAAGTGTAGTAAGTTGTTCATGTAAACAAAGTTGCAGGTACAGTGAAGCAATGTAACAAATCGACGATCTCTATGTATAATATTAAAAGTGAAAAAATCCCAGTATCTTTTATAACTCTTTTGAACTACTAACAACGATCACTTTCGATTACATACACATTAAAAAAACACAAAAACAACATTTTTTTCAATTAAAAAAAAATCTTATATAGTTTAAAGCGAAACTCCTTAATAGTTTAAAGCGAAAGCGATTTTTCGCTCTACTCAGCCTAGGGACCATCGAAATATACCATCCATTTTGCGACCCTGGCAATCATTACACGAACAAGAACACAATAGCCAAGTCAGTCCCCAATCAATACGAACAGCAGTAGTTATCATGTTGATGGTTGATTAAGTAGCAGTGTTGGTAATTAATTAGAGCCGAAGTGTTGACCGAATCTCTATACATTGGGGTACTCTGCAAATTGCGTGGCAGTGCCATTAGTATTTAAATGAAAAGCTGAACAGAATTTGTGTTTTGTTGTCGTAGATATAAATTAAATTAAAATTAAATTAAATCAGCTACACGCTGTATCCCGCACACAGCAGGGTAGGCAGTGGGAACCTAGGGTTAAGTTGCCCACTTTCCGCCGAATTTTGGTGGCATTGCGTGCTGAGTGGCGGAACTCAACGTATATGTAAAGTAGTTGATTATTTTCGTCATTATATATAGCTTAATTGGTTAAAAGGCATTCGAATTCAGTGAGATTGCCGCAACGTTCAAGTTTTTATACGTTTCCAAATATATTTTTTCCTGTACTGTGAATATAGTATTACTTTAAAAATCTAAATACATAGAATTTAATTATACACTTCTGTTGTAGATTCAATTCCCAGTTGAAAAAAAAATGTATATTTTTTTTAAAAAGTTCTTAAACGAGACGCAGCGCTTAGCTTTCCTTCTAAAAAAGTAGTTACTTATATTGTGGGGGTACTAAAAGTGTATCATAATCATGTGTCTCACTTGTAATTTTTTTGTTAATAAAAATATGTCATATCAATTATACAAATCAATTTTGAGTACTTATTTAAATAAGTAGATAAAGGCCAGTCATGGCGCAGGGGCACAGTGTGACTTTAAACGCGACAGGTTGTGGTTTCGATTCCCACTCGAGGAAATAAAATATTTGATATTTTCATTTCTTCGCTATGGTGTCGAGACAAAAACCCGACATTTAGTCCCGCCACTCAGCACGAAATGCCTCCAAAATTCGGAGGAAAATGGGGAACAGAAAACATTAGAGACTTTAGGTTTCTTCTACCTACCCTACTGTGTGTATTTTTGTTTGCTTAAATAAAGTATTAGCAGAATAAAGGCATATTTTTCTTATATGAAAATAGAATTATTTAAGTAGAAGTTCAAAATATTCTTTATAACTTTTATAGGCCAACATAACATCATTATAAATATACTTACATTACTTTTGTAATAGAACCCAAATATCGTAACTTGGAAAAGTTCCTTACAAAATAAACATTACACTGGTAGCTACTGTTAACACTTAAAATAATTTTGTTACAACTTGTTTCTAACAACGAATAACTTAAGGAATAACAAAATATTGGATTAAATTCAAAGAAACACAATAATATGAAGGAATTTTTAACAAATGTTTCATACTGTAGGCTATTAAGATATAATAAAGAAAACTATCTTAACACGATTAATAATAAATAAGGTACTATACTTATTTAGAACTTATTTTTCTTTCCTAAATGTGGAATAATACTTTAAAAATGTTTAAAAAATAAATAAGGTACTACTCTACGGTATAACTCTAGGATCGACTCTAAAAACATACTAGACAATACTAAAATATAAACAAATGAACATCAGTAAACCATGAAACCAATTCAAAGCCTGTATGTTTATATATATATATATATATATATATATATATATATTTTTTTTTTTTTTTTTGACAAAAATGAACAGAATCATCTAAAATTCACTGTAGTTATAAGACAAAAAATTCACATTGAATAACCTAATATCATTACTAAAACGACAATTTCAAAAACGATAAAAAAAATAATATAACAATTTCTCGGAACAAAATTACTCTGAAAAATTATAACCCCCCATTCTCTCTTTTTCAATTTTTTTTTTGTTTTAATTACAAAAACAATATGAACAAAAACTTTAATAACTTTATACTGTAAATATAAAATTTAGTACACAAACTTGTACTGTACAGACTTTTCAAAGCAAAAAAGTGATTCTACCATTTTATTGTCACACATTTTCTAATTGGGCGAAGTTTTCTTTTGCTTTTCCCCTTGATTTAATCCGATGCGGGTCGAGACAGCTCACTCCCCCGAGGATAACGGAATTGTACTGAAATCTTCAAGTAATATACCTAATTATATTTTTCTGTATTCTACCCTCAGTTTTTTTGTTTTATTTGTATGAGTAATGTTTACGTTTTGGCTTGGTTCTGGTTTGTTTTTTTAAGTATTACAAATTTTTTTCTTATAAAAAAAACACTTTTATAATAATAACACATTGTTAAGTTTGGATTTTTTGATCATTGATTGATAGATAGTTGAAAGACCGTCTTGGTGCAGGGGCACAATGCCTCCAAAATCTCGGAAAATGGGCAACGTATGTGTCTTAATGGGAACGGAGTGTCTTAACGCTACGTTCCTAGGTTTCCCTCTGCCTATTCTTCTATGTACGGAATTAAACGTGAAGGTAAAAAAAAATAATTAAGTATATATTTAAGATGTTTATAATGTTTATTATGTATATAATAACTGCAATAGAATTTGTTGTATTCCAGAGGTAATAAGAAAATAATATGCAACAACAACACTACACCAACTTAGAATCGAACCTACAAACATTTAACATAAAATGAACTAATTCGCAACTACGCCACGAAGTAGTGTTTTTAAATACATCTCCTGTATTGATCGCACGCCGAGCCTGCGGCTAGATACCGACACCGCATAAATAATTGGCCAATTTTAAACATTCTAATTTAATATTAACTTGGAAAATCTTATTTTTAGAAGTTATATATTTTTTCTCTTATATTCTTACTTTCTCATGTAGTTGAATGACATGCTCGTTACTCTAATATTTACTGTTAATACAAAAAGCTTTTTGATTTTTTCATAAAATTGAAACCCATAAGGCGCAGAGGGATAGCGTTTGGCTGTAAAAGCGGTGGTTGTGGATTTGATCCCCGTTCAAGGGAATGATTATATATAAAAAAAATCATTTGCTTTTCACAAAGCTTTGGTTTTTCTAGAGTTCCAATCAACACGCAATGTCCCGATAATTGTACGGAAAATCAAGACTTCAAAAGACGAAGTTCCCTTGGCCTACACTGATATGCGGGAAATGGCTTTGGCTTTGCTTTTATACTCAGAAGCTTTCTAACTAAAAGTTTATAAATTCCTTATTTTTTATTAATTAGCATTTTTATTTTTGTGTTGATACATTTAATAACTATAATTTAAGAAAAAAAATCTTGAAAATATTTTTATTAAAATCTAATCATATGAAATCAGCTTCACGCTGTATCCCGCACACAGCAGGGGAGGGGGAATCCTAAGATACTACGTTCCACACTTTCCGCCAAGTATTGAACTCATTGCATGTTGAGTGGCGGAACTCAACGTCGCGCGTTGCCCCGACACCAGAGCGAAGAAATGAAAATATAAATGTAAATAAATATTTCATATCCTCGAGTGCACACTTTGTGCCCCTGCGCCACGACTGTTCTCGAATTATTAAAAGCTATTAATTATTTAAGAGATTATCCTTAATACTCTTTAGGCTTCCATACCTCAAAAGGTATGTACGTACGGTAAGGAATGATGAACTCTTATAGTATCACTTTGTTGTTCGTCTGTCCGTCTATCCTGACATTTTTTCTTGAAATGACGTGAAGCTATTAATATGAGACTCTTATCAAATATTCCATATATCAGTCCTGGAACATAGAAAAATCAAACTTATAATTCAATACAATCAAAACATACGCAAATTTATGCATCGCGTTTGGTGTATTTTGCATGAGATTAACCGTATAATCATTGAGACAAACTATTCCAAATGATACGCTCATTACCTCAAGTTTGACAACTTTTATAACTTGTATCTTGGGTTAACGTACAATCCTGCAATTGGTACGGAACCCTCCGGTAAGTGAATCCGACTCGCACTTAACAGGTTTTATATAATATTATAACGGTTTCTACTTTTGTCAAAGAAAAAAAACTACAAAAATAAAATATTTATAGGGAGAACTAAGACAAAACTATAAATAGACAAGGACTAAATAAATAATCTGAGCCATACATTTCTAACTGAAATCTATACTTGAGTTAAGTATTAGATCCTGCTCAGATCAAGACATCTCTATCTGTAACAGACTGCAACAATGAACTTTGCTATTTGTTTGAAAGAAACTTTAAAAGTAGCGATTTAAAACTTCAATTCAGAAACGAAAACATCAATAATATAAAAGGATGGTGCGGAAATAGTAACTATAGAGTATAGACCATTGTTTTAGTTTAGAAATGGTTTTGTTCATTGTAATTTTACTTGGATTTTCTTTAATTTATTGTCAACTTGACTAGATTCTCCTTGTCTAAAGCATGTACCTACTATAGAGAAGGAGAACCTAGTCTCAAAAAAATGTTTGTAATTAATATATATTGTATAAAATTGTAACTGATTGTTGTTTGCAAGATATATGAGAAAATCTAATCTAACGCTGTATCTCGCACACCAGGGTAGGCAGAGGAAACCTAGTGTTAAGACTCCGTTCTTCCACTTTTCACTAAATTCTGGAGGTATTGCGTGTTGAATGTAACGCAACGCCGCCTCTTGCCTCGACACCAGACATAGAAATAGAAATTTAAATATTAATGTTTTATTTCCTCAAGTGGGGATCGAACCTACAACTAGTCGCGTTGACAGTCAAAATATAATACATTCATGGGGCATTTATTAATATAATAGAACCCACAGCAATGATTTGTAAAATTTTTGTCTGTTTGTCTGTGCCTTTGCGGGCAGCTTCCTTTAACATTGTTCATTTTATTGAAATCGGTTCATAAATAAATAGTAATATCAATATAAAGTATTTTGTGCGACTAAATTTCTATAATATACACTAAACTCATATGGAGACATTTAATTAAGAAATCTTTTCGACTCCAATATGAAATGCGATAGACAGGTTATGCAGTCGCACGAAGGCATTCGATTCGCTTTATTGTAAATTCTTTGTAGCTAGCACTTTTTATCTTTTATTGTTATCAATTTTACGTATCGCCTGACACTGTGAATGTACGTACGGACGTGCCTGTACAGATGTCAGAAATATATTGAAGGGTTGGAGTAAATATTTGTATGTATGTTATGTGTGTATCTATTTATTTGTGACTATCGTGGCCCAGTGGGAAGTTGTGAGTTCCTATTCGGGGAAGTTAATAATTTGGTATTCTGGTAACATAAACCGATTTTAATCACTCAACACATACCGATTTGAGAGGCAGGGGCCTTGGGGAGTGTAGAGCAGTAAGAGAAAATTTGTTGAGAGTCCTACAGAAATGGGAATAACAGATTTTCATATTTTAGTTTAAGATAATGAATTTATAGGCGACGACTCGTATGTAATTTGTGATTTTAAATTTCTTAATAATGATATATTTACATTTGTAAAATATATTCAAGAGGTCAGTATAAAATGTCAAAACCTTTTTAAAGAAATTGATTTTATTAAAAAGGTCATATAATAAATTTCATAAATATTTATAAACATCGACAATTCTTTATACCTCATAAAATATTACTTCTTCTTTAACGTTATCTCTCTAAGAAGTTCGTACTATCCACATGCTTATAGTCAGATGAAGCAAGGCTTTCAACCTTATGCGGATGCAAATGGATTACAATATTATATGTAAACAAGCTTTTACATAACGCTTCGCAGCGTTTTGAAATGGAATCGTTGTGGACACATTCTGTGGGAAGTAATTGTAAGTAGAAATTACTAACATGATATTTTATAGCCAGGCCAGTCTCGGTGTAGGGGCACAAACGAGGGAGTGTAAACGCGTCAGGTCGATTCCCACTCGAGGAAAAAAAATGTATACTTTAATTTCTTTGCTTTGATGTGTGTGTGAGGTAAAGCGCGGCGTTGAGTTCCGCCACCCGACAATGTATCTAGAATTCGGTAAAAATGAGGAACGGAGTGTCTTCACACCAGATTTCCTCTGCGTATATACCGTGAAACCAAAAAAATGATTACAAAAAAATACCTCATACTATATATACTTTCTTTTACAATACATTTTTAATTTTAAACTGTAAGTGACATGAAAATTACTCAAACAGTGTTCTTCAGTGTTCTGTAGCTCAAAAGGTAAAAACGGAACGGAACCCTTATAGGATCACTTTGTTGTCCCTTTGTCAAGACCATTTATTTCGAAATCAAATATTTAATTCTATGGTTCTTGAACAACAGAATGCCTTTGGATCAGGATTGTAGGTCAACGGAAAGTGCAACTCATAAAAACTTGCGTGAAACTATGAAATTAAGTACGAATACAAGTTTGTAAAGATTTTTTTATATGTAATACCACATATAAATTTCCACTTTCCGTATTTTTCCTTTATTTCTATTATATTTTCTAAGTAATAGTTATAATAATTAATAGTAAACATTTATGATACAGGTTGAAGCTGAAAAGAAAACTACAAATAATGTTTATTTCTCTCATGCTATCAAAACTTCTTAATTAATTAAACATTTTAAATAACTTGTGTAGTATTATACAATATATTATACATTAAATTAAAATTAAAAAAAATAATAATCATCTTCACGCTGTATCCCGCCTACAGCAGAGTAGGCAGAGGGAACCTAGTTTTAAGACACTCCGTTCCCCACTTTATGCCGAATTCTGAAGGCATTGCGTGTTAAGTGGCAGAACTCAACGCCGCGCTTAACCTCGACACCAAAGCGAAGAAATGGAAATATAAATTTAAGTAAATATTTCATCTCCTGGAGTGGGGATCGAACCCACAACCAGTTAGTTTTACAGTCACACCTCGTGCCGCTGCGCCAAGACTGGCCTCAATTAATATAATACATTGTGTTATACAATTATACAAACGGGAGCACGTAACTGTGTAGTTTATTACGGGCATCTGTATGGTAACGCGTTTGCAAGTCATGATTGGAGTATAAATCAAAACTTGGAGCATATACATGCAATTTACTATGGATTTTAATAATGTTATTTTTACTGGGAACAGAGTGTCTTAACACTAGATTCCCATGTTTCGTATGCTTACATTGTGCGAGATACAGCGTGAAGCTAAAAGAAATAAAAACTTATTATATTGAAACAATAATTTTATTTATGACCATTTTTCTATGCTCCTATTCCTGAGATTTAGTATAGGCTATATTATCCTCGAATATATATAAAAGGACTTGTGCTGACTGACTGAGGTAAGACGCACGCAGAGCCGTAACCGCTGATGGTAGAAACGTGAAATTTGGGCAGATGTTTATTTTCATATTCTGGACATCAACTAAGAAAGGATTTTGAAAAATTTTAACCCTAAAGGGATGAAATAGGAGTTGAAAGTTTGTATGGTTTTTATTTTAAATCGGCACCGATTTTTGATAAAATTTGAAATTCAGACTCTTAAAAACATTTCATAGAACACGTATTTCATGGTTTTTTAGAATTTATCCCCTAAGGGTGCAAATAAGGGGTTGAAAGTTTGTATGGAAAATCTTTAAATCACCACCGAATTTTATAAAGAAAATAATTCAGACTGTTAAAAATATTTTATTGAACACGTGTTTCGTGGTTTTTTTAGAATTCCCCCTATGTGTCCAAATAAGCAGGTGGAGCCGCGCGCGCCCTCTAGTCCTCGATAAATGGTCTATCCAAAATATTTTTTTCAGTTTTAACTAATAGTTCATGAGATTAGAGCCTTCAACCAAACAATTTCTTAAGATTATATACTATTTTAATTAAATATAAATAAAGAAAGATAACTGATATTTTCACATTTTAGTTTAAGTATGACAAAACTCGCCCCTTAGTATCTAACTTTTAATATACAATATCTTAGAAACCGTTGGGAAATAACTAAAATCATAAATTTTTAAGATCCCAAGGAAAGAATAATATAAAAAATAGTTTTCATAGAAAAGAATAAGATATAAAAAACTTCCATATAATTGTATTGGCTTTAAGGGCAGTGGAGCGTGGTTGTTAGATATGGAAAAAGTTTTATCCAGTATTTTTATACCATACCCTTTATAAAGAAAACGATAAGTTAAAAATCATAGAAAGAAAGACTATAAGTAAAATATTATAATATTTAAGTTAAATATATTTAAAATAAAAACCAGCTTCACGCTGTATCCCGCACACAGCAGGGTAGGCAGAGGGAACCTAGTATTAAGACACTAGGTTCATATTAGGTACTATAAAATTATAAACTAATAAACAAATCTACTTGTTGTTTCGATTTATAGAATTAAGTTAATACTTTCGACGTAAAATGTGAAAATACAAACAAATATTCAATTACAAATCAAATTTTTCAAGTTATTGGACTGAGCAAAACAAATTTGTATAAATCTAAATAACGAATCTTTCCTTGAAAAGTCCGATAAGCCATTTAAATTATTTTTATTTTTACCTTATAATTAGCTTTTATAAATAACCTGTTGATTGAAAAAAACAGTCTACATAAACAAAATAAATCAGCTTCACGCTGTATCCCGACACTGCAGGGTAGGCACTAGGTTCCCTACCTAGTGTTAAGACACTCCGTTCCCCACTTTCTGCCGAATTCTGGGGGCAATGCGTGTTGAATGGCAGAACTCAACGCCACGCTTGTCCTCGGCACCAGCGCGAAGAAATGGAAATATAAATTTTAAGTAAATATTTCATCTCCTCGAGTAGTGATCGAACCCACGACCAGTCGGGTTTACAGTCACACTTTGTGCCATTGCGCCACAACTGGCCTCACTACATAAATAAACTTTCTTCGAAATCTGATTACAGATAAAAAAGCTCACAGACAAAATAGATTGTAACTGACAAATTATTAATTTGTCAGTCTGGTAAATTATTTATTTGTTTAACTTCGTTTATAAATCTAGTGCTCAATGGTTATGATAGTTTTTTTTTAATGTCAAGACCACAAAAATAGTAATTTATTCCCATTATATTGATACCTTTGTGCCGTAGTATGATTGTGCAGTTTTTAAGAAAGGTAGTTCTAAAAAAAAAGTGGAGAAATATTTTGTTCTATAACCTGTGAATGTTAATATTAACTAAGAACCAATTCTAGGCCTGTGCAAATAACTTTACAATATAAAAATAACTATAGTTGACTGGTAAAAAATGCAAACACATAGGTAAATACCTAATCAAATCTATTTAAAAGTAGCCAATTCTAATAATAAGAATAACATTTTTTTGTTTCATGATTCAAGTATTTTTTTTTAAATATTGTTCTTAAGCTAGCCTTACGAAACTTTCAGAGATTATTTTAAACAAATTCTAATTGTTTCTGAAGTTACTTATCTGAAAAAATCACCAGTATTTTTTCGCTTTAGACCCTAAAAAAATTAGTTAAAGTGTTTAAAAATCTATTATAGACCATATATCGTTAATTAAAATATTAAACGATAAGAATGGCCTATTGTTGAGGTCTGTTGAGAAAAAATACGATTACGATTTTTTTTAATCGGAATCTGAATCAAATATCTGCTGAAACAGTGAAAATCACTGAACATAGATTGGGTAAACTGGATAGGTACTGAGCCCCCCCACCTCTAAATCACCGTTGACCAATCGACGTCCTGTAAATATATTCATGTTTGTTTTAAAAAGATTCTGAATCTATGGAAAAAGACAAGGCAAACGAGCGTATGGGTCACCTGATGGTAAGTAATAACCGCCGCCCACGACCCGTTGCCGACCTTTAAGGTAGAGATAGACGCGCCTTTTGAAGGTACCCAGTTCGTATCAACCTGGAAACACTGCCGTAACTAGGCCATTCCACAATTGAGTGGCGCGTGGTAGAAACCGCCCCGCCACGTAGAGTGTCATGAGATAGTGTGGATGATACTTGAGTTTGTGACATACTGAGTGGTTAGTAACTTCGGCGGCAGGTAACAGGTCAAACAGTTCTCCAGACCACTTCACATGATAAATACGGTAGAGAATGCACAGCGAGGAGACATCATTTCACAAAGCCAATATGTCAATCCCTGCACAGATCATTGGGTCACCAACGATTCGAGCGGCTTTACTTTGTAACCGATCAAATGGGTCAAACTGATACTGGGGTGCACCAGCCCAGAGATGAGAACAGTACTCCATATGAGGCCGAACCTGTCTAACTTCCATATCTTTATAAAAATATATTGTACAAGCAATTTGAACTCGAAAGTTTAATTACTATAAAAGTTAGAACTTTGCCGAGAAAACACAAAAGTTTTCTTTGTTCTACACATATTTCTCTCGGTCAAGTGAAAAGTCCGGCTTCTAAGTAAGATTACGACCTCACGATACAAACTATTCATTTAATTTAACGTTTTATCTTTAAAAGCACTTGTTGTATTAATTTCTTCCTTTTTTCAAACAATGTTTTAAGCAAAGTAAGTATAATGTGTTTAATGCACGCATAATATTAAAGGACAAAGAATCAAAATGAATGACTGAAATACCGTGTTTAATTTACAGACAGGTACAGGACATGTTCTCATAAATTTTCTAAGCGTAAAGAGTTATATAATACAGCTAATAGCTAAAACTAAATTAGATTTATGTTTAAACATTTTTAAAGTGTTATTCCACACTTAGGAAAGAAACCTACAGAGATGCTAACAACATAAATAAGTTGTAACAAGCGTATAAAAATTTCGACGTAGCTTGATGAGAACGTATGGCTTATTGGTCAGAGCGCCTGGTCGGTTTCCAGGAGGCGCAAGTTCGAATCCCGCTACGTTCAAATTTTTATAGGTTTTCTAAATAAGTACTTTATTCGATTTTTTGTTGGAATAATATACATATTAATATATGCGTTTTGAATTAAAAGCGATTGAATCTTGTGAAATATCACACCGATCTCCACTTTCAACTGTAACATATCAAAATATTATTATGTGTGCTTTGTGTATTTTTAATGACAGATGATACAAATATAAAATCAGCTTCATGCTGTATCCCGCACACTGCAGGGTAGGCAGAGTCAACCTATTGTTGAGACACTCCGTTCCCCACTTTCTGCCCAACTCTGGAGGCATTGCGTGTTGAGTGGCAGAACTCAATGCCGCGCTTGTCCTCGACAACAGAGCGAAGAAAAATGGAAATATAAATTTAAGTAAATATTTCATCTCCTCGAGTGGAAATCGAACCCACAACCAGTCGGTTTTTACAGTCACACTTTGTGCCCCTGCGTCACTGGCCAAATATAAGCTTTTTTAATCCTCATCATTGGGTAGTAGTTCATCGGGTTAGTAAATAGCGTCCACAAAAATTACACTAACTGTATAACTAACCTATCTTAAATAACGTGTATTTAAGAAATTGTAATAATTGCTAAATAATAATTAGAAAAAATAGGGCTCGTATTTTTTTTATTTAAGATATACAAAAAAAATATGTATTTTAAAGTCACACCCCCACATTCAGTATTCGAATTTACAGTCTGTACGTAATTGCAAAGTAACACTACTGCGCCACCATACGTTCCAACAACACGAACACACAAACAAATATATAATCATAAGAAGAACGATTCCTTGAAGAACGGCCATTGAAATGGTATTATATTTTAGCTGACTCATAATGGAAGCATAAATCAAAACTTTGCCAGTTCCCTAAGAAGTTGTAATATTCGAAAACAATAAGCTTGAACACACGCACTGCGGTTTTACTTAATTATTAACTGTTATATTGGATATTATGTGAGTATATAGAGAGTTCGCGGTGGTTGTGGGTTCAAAGCGAAGGTATGGCTATGAAAATAAAAAATCAGCTTCACGCTGTATCGCGCACACTGCAGGGTAGGCAAAGGGAACTCCGTTCCCCACTTTCTGCCGAATTCTGGAGGCATTGCGTGTTAAGTGGCAGCACTCAACGCTGCGCTTTGCCTCGACACCAGAGCGAAGAAATGGAAATATACATTTAAGTAAATATTTCATCTCCTCGTCTATTTTTTGTTCGACTCCACTTGGAGAATGAACTATTTCCATTGCCTTGTTTTGGCAACAAGGCAAAACACGATCTTGAACTCCACCACTTAACTCAATGTCTCGAAAATCGGACGATGCGTGGGGAACGGAGTATCTTATCACTAGGTTCCCTCTACCAACCATGCTAAATGCGAAATACAACGTGAAGTTACGAAAAATAAAAAAAAATATATATATTTTCTATACGACACAACAAAACTAACATTTATAAAATAATAAATAACTAGCTACCTCATCACATACCTACCTACATACATACTACATACTACAGCCTATTCGACGGTAGTAAA
Organism: Heliconius erato demophoon; assembly: GCA_018249695.1. NCBI lineage: Eukaryota > Metazoa > Arthropoda > Insecta > Lepidoptera > Nymphalidae > Heliconius > Heliconius erato. The sequence goes on from DWQW01002769.1 coordinate 23,266, forward strand.
ACTAGTAAACGACGCTGGTATCGCCAACGAACCATTGACCCTTTCCCATACAACATTGCTTATGGTTACGGCAGAACCGTCTAACATCATGTACATACATACAGGGCTACCACTGTATAGTAGTAATAAATTTGTGTAAATTAGAAATTTACTAGTAAGTAAACGAGTATTTAGTTTCAGAAAGTAAGTTTTACCAATAAAAGACTTAAGATTTTTAGCGTGAAGCAGTCGTGGCTTAGTGGTCTGACGGTAATCGCGTTGTGAGTTCGATTCTTACTCGGGGGAACGATTATATATGACTTATTTTTCGACCGTTTCGTCGAGTTCCGAGATTCAACACACATTGTCTCTAAAATTGAGAGGAAAATGGCGAACAGAATGTGTTAATACTAGGTTCCCTCTGTCTATTCACTATGCGGCAAAAAATCTTTTTTCTGGTCTTTTTACCGTCATATATTTTTTGTTAGTATAATATTCTTTTTTTTTCAACTTCACGCTGTATGTCGCACACAATATAGTAGGCACAGGGAACCTAGTGTTAATACCGAATTGTGGAGGCATAAGTGAATGGTGGAACTCAACGCCACGCTTTGCCTCCATACCAGAGTTAAAAAATAAGAAATATTTTATTTCCTCGAGAGGGAATCGTACCCACAACCTGTCGCGTTTACAATCACACTTGTGCCGCTGGGCTACGTCTGGTCTCAAACATATTCATATACTCTATTAAATAAAAACTAATAGAAAACCAACGGGCAACACGAAAAATTGATTGGAATGTCGATATCATGGGCAGCGACGCGTGCTTACTCGATGGAGGGAACCCTTCGATGACTATGTTTTTATTTAGTATTAGAATAACTTCTATAAATGGCTACGTATAAATTGAGTTATTGAAACTTTTTACATAATTCGTAGTATATTATAACCAATTAAATAAAAACTTATACCTTCACGCTTTATCCCGCATGTAGCATGTTAGGCAGAGAGAAGTTAGTATTAAGACATTCCGGTCCCCACGCTCCGCCTAATTTTTGAGACATTTCGTTGAGAATGACGGATCTCAACGCTGCGTTTAGTTTTGTTACCTTAGCGAAGAAATGAAAATAATTCTTTCACAGAATACTTTTTTATTTATTGTAATTTTCTGCTTTGTTACATACTACTAGTGCCTAGGTGGTAACACCTAGGTAATAAATGTAATATAAATAAATATTTCATTTCCTCTAGTGGGGATCGAACCCACAACCAGTCGATTTTACTTACAGTCGCAGTTTGTGCCCCTGCGCCACGACTGGCACCTTATGAAATAAATAATTTTATTAAACTCCTTAACATTAAATTTACCTATTCAATACAGTCTATATAAAAGTATATAACAACATTTTTTTCATATCTCAAGCCACAATAGGACTGATTGCGACATATCAGCTTCACTCTTATATCTACGTGTACGTGTACGTGGTATTCAAGTACAGTACAATCGACAAGTCGTGGCCTCCATGAAATAAGACTTTCTTAGCCTTTATCCATTGTTCACTTGGGAAGAAAATAATGAAAAGTACAATAAATGCTAAAATAATTAAATTACTAATTTCAGAGCGGCCACGACTCTTTGACCGCATTATAGAGAATATTTGAAAGGCGACACACGTAACTCTGAATTAGACCTACAGATCCCAATATTAGTGTATATATCTTAAACGCAGAGTCGAGTGTGTAGAAGTACAGTAAATATAGAAAATATTGAGTGGGGTCCTATAAAAATATGTTTTTGGGCTATTTTTATACTAGTTTTTATATGACTGTAGATTGTTCAGGCAAGATTTTGTTTTTCAAGGTTTTATTTCTAAGAGAATGGTCCTTTTAATGCTATAGTAGTTCTTAGGACTTTGTGACACAAATGATAAAATATTCTGCTACGTATTATTTTTATGGTACTATGTTTATATACACTGTATTGCCCCTATCCATATAAAGAACTGTCTGACTGAACTCGATTCCAAATTCTACTCGGATAATTCTCTAATTTT
>DWQW01002770.1:0-25292 GCA_018249695.1 Heliconius erato demophoon
TTCCCTGAGAAATACTCTACCTAATGGTGAAAACCGCATCAAAATCCGTTGGGTGGTTTAGAAGAAGATCGCTTAGAAAGGCCAGACAGAGACGAAATGCGTTCTTATTTTATAAGATATAGAGATGTAGACTTGCTAGTATAGCGTAGTTTGCCTTTTTGCTACGCACGCATACAGTCTCAACTATATATAGACGAACAGTCCTTGAAATGTCATCTTTGCTAAAATGACGATAGTCTGGTGGCTTTGGGGTCTAGGTTATAATTATAATATTTAGTCCAGCGTATCCATATATTTTCATTATACTATGCCACGATATATTTTTATAATTCTTATTAAGGAAGATTCTTTATCAGAGAATTATAGATATATATGTATATATATATAAATATTTATTTTCATGTTTCAGGAAAACGGAAAAGGAAGTAATAGCTTACTGGCAGTTGATGTACCTGTTGTATCCAACGATGTATGCCGTAGAACTTACCATTCGCTCACAAGCCGAATGTTCTGTGCTGGTGTACCTCAAGGTGGCAAAGACGCTTGCCAGGTATAAGAAAATATTATTATGGAAATAGTATAGATAAAAAAAATTATACAGCTATAATATTATATTTATGGATATCGTTTGCTTTGCCTAGACCAGAGCGTAGAAATTGAAAATATTAAATATTTTGTTTCCTCAAATGGAAATCGAAGCCACAACTTGTTGCGTTTACAGTCACACGTTTGGGCCCTTGCACCATGACTGACCTTACCTGGTATTAATGGTAGAAGGCTAAAAACAAATATTATAAATATATAGTATTTAACAGTACATTTCTTAGGCTATTTATTAGCTTATCTGCAAAACCTTTGTTTGATATAAATAATTCATGAATCTTTTACGAGTTTATAAAGGCTATAAAGAGGCACAGTGTGCTCTTTATGTCGTCTTCGTACCTCAAAGGGTTCCAGAAGAGATTTAGGAACGGAAAATCTTATAAAGTGTAAATGTATTGCGATATATGTATGTGATTATATTCGAATAGTAGGTTTTTAGACAGAATTTTAGTGTTATTTAATTTGAAAATACTTGTTTAAATTGTAAAGTAAATTTAAAAAATAAGTAATGATAGTTAGGTTTGTTTTTTTTAATATTTTTCTTAGCTTCACGCTGTATCCCGTACGTGGCAGACGTCTTTTTTGGTTAATGGTCTCAATTTAGTCCTTATTCTATATCTTCTTCTGATGTAGTTATTTCAATAAATAGATCAAAAATTCATTGAATGTGATAATCTAAAGTGATAGCTGAACATAATTTCTATCTTAAGAGCACTTTGAGTAATTCTGCATTTAATCTTTCCCCCTGAGCGTGACAAATTACTATTCCATTGGATTATCAGAAACAGCATACCTGTTTTTAAGTATACATTTATGGTATAGTGAGCTTGTCTGAATAGAACTGAGCGTTTCAGTATAGGCTTATTATTCTTTTAAAAGAATCTTAATTTCTTTCAAGATTGATTTTATTAATTAAAAATAAAGACTTAGAAATACGATTCACCGTCTTACTGTCAACGCAACGGTCGTGGGCTCGACTCCCAATAGAATAAATACATTTTATTATATTTAAGTTCCTCGAAAAATCTGCGGAGAGTCTTTACATTATGTTCTCTCTGCTTACTATATACGGGATACAGCATTAGACTAAAATAATACAATATAGCTGTGATCTATTCCGATAAAAAAATCTTTGGATAATTGAATGGGGAATAAACTACAGAGTTATGTATTAAGGAGATCCTAGTTCTACTATCTCTCAAAAGACTATTATATATAACATAATTATTTTTTGTAAGGGTGACTCTAGGGTGGAGGACCAGCGGTAATCAAGTTGAGGCCAGTCGTGGCGCAGGGGCACAAAGTGTGATGTAAAACCGACTGGTTGTGGATTCGGTCCCCACTTGAGGAGGTGAAATATTAACTTACATTTATATTTTCTTTTCTTCGTTCTGGTGTCGAGCAAAGCGCGGCGTTGAGCTCTGCCACTCAACACGCAACGTCTCCAGAATTCGGCAGAAAGTGGGGAACGGAATGTATTAACACTATATTCCCTCTGCTTACATTGCTGTGTGCGGGATACAGCGTGAAGCTGATTTTTTATTTATTTATTCTAAGGGTGACTCTGGAGGACCAGCGGTGATCAAGCCAGATGGTATCCAAGTCGGTGTTGTTTCATATGGCATCGGCTGTGCTCGTAAGGGCTACCCGGGAGTGTACACAAATGTGGCCAGCGTTCGAGACTGGATCAAACAAGTATCTGGAGTATAAATTTGGACTACATGGCTTTTTAGAATTATTTCATTTTACAAATTTAATTATTATATGGTATATGTATATTATTCGTTTAATATTTAAGAATTTTGCTTCAATATATAATAAAGGTTATTTGCAGATTAATATTTTAGTTTATTTGTTTTGTTTTGTTTTTATTCTTTATTGCACACAATTTTTAGGAATAAAAAATTACATGTACAAAAGGCGGGCTTAACGCTAAAAAGCATTCTCTACCAGCCAACCTTGTTGTGTGGGAGATAATTGTGTAGGTGTGCTCGATAATTTAATTAAAAGTTAACTGTGCGAACAAAAAACAAATACAATACAATATGATATACACAAATACAATAACTTACAATACACATACACAAATATATAAACTATAATAAAATAAACTACACAAATAATATATATGTTTATAAATATATAATTAGAATATACTAAAACTGTATAAATATTTAATATATACATATGTATAAATAAAATTACTATAAATTTACAAGAATAATTGTCTGACTTGACGCTTAAATGACTCCCGGGAGGGAGCTCTCCTAATAGACTCGGGTAAATTGTTCCAAAGTCTGACTCCAGTGACCACAAACGAGTCGGGTTTATTTCTGTTTGCTTATTAAGAAGTGAGTATCTTTATTTTACACAATATAAAAAGCTCAGCTTCACGCTGTATCCCGCATGAAGTAAAGTAGGATAGAGTAGGATAACAGATGGCGTCTAGTGTTAAGACACGCCATTTCTTACTTTCCGCCGAATACTTTAGGCATTCCGTGTTGACGCCGCGCCTTGGCTCGAAACCAGAGGGAATAAATACAAATAGTAAATATTTCATATCCTCGAGTGGAAATCGAACCTACAACTAGTCGCGTTCACGATCACGCGCTTGTGCTCCTGCACCACGACTGACCTCTAATAAAATTTGATGGTGTAAAATTTTATAGAACAGAACTAAAAGATTTTATAACATTTGACACGACAGATATTTTAAGCGAGTCGATTAGTGAATACTAACGAAATCATGAGAATTTAAATGAACAAAGTTGAATGTGACTGGAACTTTTGTAATTTCGTTGGAAGGCACCTGGAGGTGTCTGCGTCGCAGCTATTTGGCTGACAATATCGCGAATCACCTGACATTTGCCGATAAGGAATTGTAATCAGTTCTGAATTTTAATTATGTTTTCGTATATTATCTATATTTAATATTGAATTTTATTAGTGAGGGAGTGTAAGACAAAAGTAATTTACAATATTCGTATTAATTCAACACATTTTGCTTTTTTTTAATATAAAAAAGGTGAATAATAGGCATATCTGTCTATTTACAAAGTAATCATATCAACTTTATAAACAATGTAAGAACTATAAAATTTGAAAATATATAAGGTTATAATATTTTGATATAAAAACAAACTAAACTTGATTGTTTATTCAAAACAAAAATTAATAATTTATCGCATTGCACCGACGATTGCTAGGGGACTAAAGGAAAGATAAATGAAAATGTAATTAAGCACAAGAAAAGTTTTAAGGAGATGTTAAAAGTTTGTTCTTCTGTTTTATTTTATTTACTTTATTGTTTGTATAAACTGAAGATTTGTATGTACGTCGAAGATTTGGAAAAAAATATTTGCACGCAATATTACGGCCTTTTCAATTTCTTATGTAAGATTTCTTAGGTTCACGCTTTATTCCACATATAGGTAGAAGGAGCTTAGTGTTGAAACACTCCGTACTTCGCTTTTCCCTGAATTCTATTGAAGACACTATGTGTTAGTTGGCGGAATTTCAAGCCGGACTTTGTCTTGCCAGATTTAATTTTTCGGAATAAGAATTGAACCCACAATGTTCAAAGCGCTTAGAGGCATACTCCAACCCGCAGCCTCACGATAGCCTTTAAATAAAAAAAAAATATTGGAAGTTATAAAAAAATACCGAAAAATATAAACTTATAAATAATATAACCGTATTATAGTAGCAATTTAAATTATTACTGCCGTAATTATAGATACTTATTTTTAGACAATTTTACTTTAGGTTTCTTAATAATAATTTGTAATGAATCGTTGCAAATGAAATTAAATTTGTGTTTAAACAAAAAAAGAACATTTAAAATACATATTTAAAAAATCAGCTTCACGCTGTATCCCGCATACAGCAGGGTAGGCAGAGGGAATCTAGTGTTAAGACACTCCGTTCCCCATTTTCTGCCGAATTCTGGAGGCATTGCGTGTTGAGTGGCAGAATTCAACGCCGTACTTAGCCTCGACACCAGAGCGAAGAAATGGAAATATAAATTTAAGTAAATATTTCATCTCCTCGAGTGGGAATCGAACCCACAACCAGTCGGGTTCACAGTCACATTTCGTGCCGCTGGCTGGCCTCAATATTATTAAAAGATTAGAAAAAAAAATCTGGTTTAAGCTAATACAAGCATAGCACAGTACATGTGGCGTTGCAAATCCGAGTTTCGCTGCAAAACAGGCTTCCTTCCTAATGAGAAGGATTTGGAGCGTAAGCCGTCACTGCACTCCCTCTTGATGGGGAAACACACGCCTTAAATCTGGGGATCTCGGCGTTTTCCTGTATCTTGCGAATAATGGCTATGGAAGTATTTATTGCATTAGAAATGATAAACGAAATTATGTTAAATTTTGACTCGTTAGTATTATCATGTTATTTGTAATCAAATGTATGAAATTATATTAATATTATAAATATGTTGTGTTTTGTGTGTTTGTTTGTTACGCTTTCACACCAAAATTACTCAACTGATTATCATGAAACTTTGTTCATATAGTTTTAGACATATAGTATTGGAAAAGAACCTATAGTATTTATTAAAAAATTATATATTTAAAAATACCCTATCTCTATAATATATAAATAAGACTAAGCGAGCGAAGCCGCGTTTGACTCTCTAGTACATACATAAATAAACACGAATGCTTTTGTGATTTCACGGGTGAATAAAATAAATATAAAATCAAGGGACTGATAAAAAATCAAATGATTTCTATATAACAACTGTATTATGCCAGAGGCCTGTCGTGGTCAGACTGGTTGTGGGTTCGATCCCCACTCGAGGAGATGAAATATTTATTTATACTTTCATTTTTTCGCTCTGGTGTCGAGGGGAACGGAGTGTCTTAACACTAAGTTCCCCCTGCCTACCCTGCTGTGTGCGGGATACAGCGTGAAGCTGAAAAATTGTATTATGCAACTAAATTATTTCATGCAAAACTTAAGATAAAAATATCATATTTCATATATTTATTATGATCGAAAGCACCACGTGTGTAGCAATCATAGCAATTTACCACAAGGCTCTTACTTCATAGAAATGTATAAATGAACAAAACATTAAGCACTTATAAGCGTTCCATCAGAAATATGAATGTAATTTCCTTTTTACATAATTAAATCTCTATTTAGTAGAAAAGATATGAAAAGAACGTGTAATTTCATCACGTTGATAAGTTAAGAGATCTAATTTCCTCTTTCAGACAATTTAATGGCTTAAATTGACATTTCATAAGATTAAGAATATATATTTATATCAAACGGTTCGGAAGTGGTTCCTTTTATTTTTTAGAATTCAATCTATAAAATTATATTACCGCGGTGCAGCGCTACCTTCGAGAATGCCGTAAAGTTTTACATTTATAGAATTATTGAAACAAATTGAAATTGTAGAGTATTTTGTTGGTATGTTAGTAGGTAGTATGCTTACTATAGCTATATTACTATCAATCTAATTTTTAAAAGAGTTTTTCTGTTTCATGCTTTAACTCATGTATAGGGCAGGCAGATAGAAATTAATGTCGAAACATTCGGTTCTCCGCTCTCCGCGCGTATTTGAGACAATGTGTGTTAAACGGCAAAATAAAATATATTATAAAATGTAGAATGCATGTAAGAACAGCGCAATAATTTGTCAATATGTTATTTATGATAGGTAATACGGTTATAAGTGATCACATCAAAAACAAATGTGAAGTGAGAGCCAAGTTAAATATTTAATATTGCATGGTTCTCGACTTCACCGATAAAAAATGTAAGATCTATATGGATGCTGAGTTCTGTGTTTCCTAGGAATAAAATTGGAACTCGGCGTTAGTCTTAACATAATTCTAGTAATTTCCTTGAATTAGTGTAAGCATTCAACAACAACAACTCAATTGATAGAAATGAAAAAATAAAAATAAATAAATTAGCTTCACGCTGTATCCCGCACACAGCAGGGTAGACAGAGGAAACCTAGTGTTAAGACACTCCGTTGCCCACTTTCTACCGAATTCTGGAGGCATTGCGTGTTGAGTGGCAGTACTCAACGCCGTGCTTAACCTCGACACCAGAGCGAAGAAATGGAATTATAAATTTAAGTAAATATTTCATCTCCTCGAGTGGGGATCGAACCCACAACCAGTCGGTTTTGCAGTCACACCTCGTGCCGCTGCGCCACGACCGGCCTTTCGGATAGAAATGAATTACATAATATCTAATTGTGAGTATTTATAACTCAAAATAATCCAAATCCAACAGAATAGAATTTTTTAAATTCTATTTTAATCTTGACACAATTAACAAATTACTAAAATAAACGTATAACTTGATACCTAAACACGATACACTTATTCGGGAAAGCAAATGTATGTGAGTGATAAAGAGACTACGCTCTTGATACCGTCATATCAATTTATTCACTTAGCGCCACCTTTTCCATGTCTCCCTCAAATCAGTACCTTAACCCGACCGAACTCCTCAAATATACGTAGGAAGTTAAGCTCAGTTGATTCTCCTTAAAGGGCAATTTATTTCTTATATTACTTTTTCGTGCAAATATCAAGTTTTTTGCATAAGTACACTGAAACTTATAGGAATTTAAATAAGGGGATAACAAACACAATATAAGATAAAGGTAAAGTTCGTATGAAATTGTTGAGTAAAATGCTTGTCTTTTTAATATATATAGAAACATGATTTCTTTACGTTATAGAAAGTAAATATGGCTATGTGTTATTGTATTTGCCATCTTTCATCGCGTCTTTTATCTACATATTTTCTGAATATATATATAATAAGCAAATACATTTTTTGTATTTAAATAACGAATGCTATTTAGTATAAGATATTAACTGATAAAACAACATATTTCTTTGGCCATTAGTTGAAACATTAAAAAACGGATTAAATGCGAATCGGACTCACCCGCCGAGGTTTCCGTACCAATATTACGGTAGTAGATGAAGGGAAAGTAAAAAGTATAGGTAATATTTAAGTTTGCGTGCCTTATTTTATATGAAATGTACTATAAATATAAGGTTGTAATGTTTTTTGTTCTATGAAATAATTATAAATTTTCACGTTTCGGATTTTTCCCTTTGTTTGCATTGTAAGTTTTCAAGTAAGGGAAGCACCTTATAGGTTTAGATTTTACGGTGAAAAATGCGTTGAAAACGATGTATAAATGCTTTTATCTATTGATTGTTTTATTAATATAATAATCTTATTCATTCTTGACAGACAGGCAGATGGAACAAAGTGGGTCCTATAAGAATTTTATTTTACTTTTTGAGATAATAAAAATCTATTACATTGAATTACAAATGAGCTAACACTCCAAAACATTTACCTAAATATATCACTTAAACTCAACAGATTTGCGTTAAATAAAACTAAATGCCTACTTTATTTGGCGTCTGGGTTTGGGAGGCAGCTTTATGAGGGTAACTTTCGAAACAATCCCACTAATATTGGGCCGATGGCTAACAAAGCAAAGCAAAAACTACCTTAATTTATAGTTTGAAGTTTGAGGACGATACCGACTGGAATGTCCTCTGGTATTATCCTCTGCATAAATTTAGGTGCGAAATATGCTGGAATAGAATGAATGATTTGTTAAAATTGTCGTCTAAAGTCGTGGCGGCATTGAGTTAAGGCATGGTCACGCGTGCCTGTTAAGATATTTTGAATACAAAGATATTAGATAAAGATATTGTATAAGTAAATCTAACATTAACTTCACTAGCTTCTAATATTAATATTTTCTAAGTTGTTTTTAAACTGTTCGGTAAAAGTATATATACGAAATGTTAGGTAAAATAATGAAAGTCATCAGTCAGTCTTCTTAGGCTTGGACTGCTTGTGCTACTACTAAACTACACATTAAATATTTTAAATTTTTGATATAAAAAAAGTCATACAATTTCTGGCTTTGCTTAAATGCTATATGTCAAAAAGAATACGTTTAAACTTGCTATAAATCTTCTTGCTTTGATCTCAGTGTGACCGTTTTGATTTTCTTTATTTATCCAATAAACGAGGCTTTTGCGTATTAAAATGAGGTTACATATGTTTGTCACATTTAACAAATATTTTTATTTAAAAAACATAAATAAAATAATTTCAAAATTACCTAATACATTAATTTACTTCTATTAAATAATTGCTTTTTATGTTTTTTATATATATTTTTTTGTATTAAAATAATATTTTTCAATAATACCTACGTAATAAGTTAAACTTTTTTTTTGTGTGCAACAACTAAATACGTACATATATAAGATTGTTGACTATTTATTAATAGATTACATGTCAGATGTCACCGTTTGAATTTCAGTTCAAGGCTAATGTTAATACATATTAACTCTATAATTGTTTATTTAAACGTTATTATTAAGGAGAAGCTATTTAAGCTTCTATAGTTTCAATATACATAGTGATTTGAAAACGTAAAAATAATCAAATGCAACGATAAATTTTGTTCAACTATATCAGAAAAAACCCTTTTTAAAAATATTACTCCAGTAAAATTTGAACCCACATCCATTGCGAATAATAAGATATATCTCAACTGTACCACGAGGAATAACGGCATTCATATTATTTACAATAAAAGGTCAAGAGTTAAATCTAACAATCGCTTCTAATGTATGCAGCAACAAAGATGCTTTACCTTGGTTTTACTGTAAATATAAAAATAAATTGAACTGATACGACCGTTTTAAATTTGAAGGGCAATGTAGCAGATATTATATAAGTTAGCCTTAAATAAGTATTAATGATGACTGTAGATTTTTCTTCCAATTTTATTATGCATATAGCAGAGTAAACAGACTGAGGGAACCTAACTGGAGTGTTAAGACACTCCGATCACCATTTTTGGCCAAATTCTAGAAGCATTGTGTGGTGAAATAGGGCGAAGAAATGAAAATATTAAATATTTCATTTCCTCGAGTAAGGATCGAACCCACAACCTGTCTCATTTACGCGCTTGTGCCCCGCCACGACTGACATATATTATAATAAATGAAATTAAAAATCAAATCACCTTCTCAAATTTTTCGAGGCATTCGCTGTTAAGTGACGAAACTCAACGCCACGCTATACCTTGACACCAGAGCGAAGAAATAAAAATATTAAATGTTTCATTTCCTCGAGTGGGAATCGAACCCACAACCTGTCGCATTTACAAACACATACTTGTGCTCCTGTGCCACGACTGGCCTCTAATATAATAGATAGCCTTAAATAACTATTAATGATAGGCGTATACAATTACTGTACATAGAGATGATCATTTAATTATAATTATACGTAGATTATAACATAATCATTATTATAACATAAACGTGATGGATAAATGTTATGAGTAATTTTCTTAAGTGCTTGTAAATGATGAATACCTATAAGAAAATATTGATTTTGAAATTAATTTGATCTTTTGTCATTGAAACTTTAATGGCATATTTAAATACAAGAACACAGTACTAGTGTGGTTAAACTCTTCAATTATAATATAATATATCTTCACTACAATTCGCCTTCATTTTTTGTATAGAAATTTGTAATTTTTTTTATATTTAGCTTGAGATTTTGCAAGGTAGACGAGAACTTAAGAGCTAAGACACTCCGCTTTCCTCCTTCTATTCAGTTCTTGAGATATTCGTATTCAAGACCGTCATATTGAAAGGTAAAATTCGAAAAAAATGTACGTTAAGTGAATCGCATCTCTATTGACGTGTGTAGTCAACAAGGTTCGCCGCGGAGACACGCCGTATTTTTATATAAACAAACGTACTCTTCTGTATTATATAAATATTTAATAATAACAAGACAGTTCTCATTAAAAATACTATACCTGACTGAATTTTCTCTGTAAGTATAATGGTTATCAAGAATAATATTAGCGTGGAATGTTATTAAATGGTAAAAATATTATAAGCGTCCGTTTATTGTCAATTCAAGCAATTAGTAAGGAAGGCAGACAGAAGAAATCTAGTGACTAGATATTCAGTTCTCTTTTTTCTGCATAATCGAAATATTCTTGGGTGACGAAACTCATCGCCAATCGTACCATAACAAAATGGGGAAATACTCTCCCGTCTGGGTAAACAAAAAGCATCGCTGGATTCTGTCATCCAAAATGTAACATCTTTGAAGAGAGAAAAATGAAGAGCAAAAGAAGAAAGTAAGAAGATTCAAATAATTATAAAAAAGATAAAAAAAATTAAGACAAAACGGTGCTAAAAGTGTTTTTCTTGTTATTTGATAGTCGGAAAGTGAAAAGGATATCAGGGTTCTTACTATATTCATAGTAATCGTACTGTCGTCGGCAAATTGGAGTACAAGAACTACATCCAAATAGGTTTACCAAATTTTCTTGATTGTTGTATACATACATAGATAGACAGACAAATTTTAAGCTTATCAGCTTGTTAAAATTTTTATTTTAAGTGTAAAAATTGTAAAATTACTAATACTTTTGCCTCATAATTGTATGAGAAATCGTGAAATAAACATAATTTTTTATGCAATTTCTTATTATAAATGCATTCAACGTGATCTAGCCATACACTATTGTAATTATTTTGCAATTTTAACGAAAGACAATAAGTAACGTTGTGAAACGTTTTATAAGTGGTATTGGTCGTGTGATTTTATGAAAATAGCAGACGACGCTCGATCTCGAATCTCGAGGCTTATAATATAATTTAAATTTATAGCTTTATTTGTACTAATATTTTGTCATATATAGTTTAAAGTTACTAAATAAATATAAATAATTAAATATTTGTAGCTTCACACTATTTCTTGTATACAGCATGGTAGGTATAGCAAATCTAGTGTTAAGGCTACTTTATATAACATTGCGTCTTGAGTGGCCCAATTCAACGTAACATTTAGGAAATGAAAATAATTCCATCCCCTCAGTGGGAGCCAAACCCACAACCTTACAGCGTTTACAGCGTTTTCAATATTATGTTAAACGGCAAATTATTATATCCTTTCTTAAAATGTGTTGCATGGTACCTACAACCTCTTCACCACCTTGTCAGGTGGGTGCAAGTAGCTTAGCCGGACTGTGGAAACACTCGTATTGAAAATATCAATAAATATTTACTGATTGATTTTGAACTGGCAACAATAATTATATGCTTTCATATAAAATCATCTTTTCTGTGGCAAAACTGTGTGAGGCCGTCGTGGCGCAGGGGCACAGGTGTGTGACTGTAACGAGAAAATGAATTATTATTTATTAATATTTTCATTTCTTCGCTCTGGCACCAAGGCAAAATCCCTGCGTTAAGTTCCGCCATTTAACACGCAATGCCTCGAAAACTTTTGCGAAAGTGGGGAACAGAGTGTCTTATCACTGGGGTACCCAGTGTCTGCCTATACTGTTGTGTGCGGGATACAGCGTGAAACATAAAAAAACAAGATTACATGATGGCTAATTTGATAGCATTCTTTGTTTATATATACCATACAAACGTATGGTATATTTAAACAAAGAATGCTATTAAATTCCTCGTATACCATACATAATGAACTGTCTCTGTTAAAAAATATAAATATTGCGTAAAAAAAAATTAAATCAGCTTCACGCTGTATCCCGCACACAGCAGGGTAAGCAGAGGGTAACCAGCGTTAAGACACTTTCCACCGAGTTCTGGAGGTATTGCGTGTTGAGTGGCGACTCCACAGTCACACTTTGCGATTAAAAACAAGCTCTGTAAGATGATTTCTATCTACACTAAAATGGTGTATATAAAAATATTAAAGTAAATTTACCGACGAGGTAAATTGAGCTCAACTAGCACTAGCGGGAAATCCTTAGGAATTAAGTATTTTATGAAGTGGACGTTTTTATATGTCTAGAAATTCGAATTCGTGCTGAATATTAGTATTGCTGTGAATTGACAATTTTGATATCTTTTTTTTAGCTTCGCGCTGTATCCCGTATGTAGCAGGATAGACAGTGGAAGCTTAGTGTTAAAACACTCTTACTTTTCAACACTCTTAAAACGTTTTAATTACTTTTATTCTCACCTCACACTTTATATATAATTTATAGCATTTGGTCTAGGAAGGCCTGTTTGTATTTAAACTATATTTTTATAAGTGGTGGCATGAGACTAGATAAAAAGATTATTCAATTTCCTTGAAAAGATTTCCTAAGATAAACAGAAATTTTACGAATTTCTCTATTGATTGTTGATAATGTAAGTATTGTCGCCAATGTATGAGTAAGATATTATATTTTATGCAGATAAGTTTCTACTTAACATTTTCATTTAAATAAAAAACTGAGAAGGAATACTTTTAACTTATTTTTCTAAATTTACTTGGTAGTCTGTTAAAATAAAATTATGATGTATGATTATGATTTATTATGATTGTCTTCCTACATCTCTGCCATAGATTGATAGGTGGCGTAACAAAACGCTGCAGAATAACTCAATAAATTATAGTACTCGTAAGTAAAAAGTTATATTTAAAGTTTTAATTTATTTTTATAGTTTATTATACAGTTGACACAAAATATTTTCACAATGTCACAGAAATATGCGAACTTGTATTATTTTCGTGACTTCACTTCAAGTGGTGTATACAAAGTTTTGAGTGCTAAGATAACAAGAATGAATGTTCTGAATAATGCAAGCGGCTATATGCTGTGAGGCGAGGTGTCGACGAAGTTGCGCCTGCGTCCGTTTTCATAAATAAATTAATGAATTATTATTTAGTCTTACTTTACTTTTAAATACTAAAGTTATATTTAGTTTAATGATTTTGTTATTAGAAGACATTGTTTTGATAATAGTGAAGAAGGTAGTGTTGCGGTCCACACTAGCCAGTATAGTAGCGAACCACTCCATTTTTAACTAACAAATTATGAAAATTAAGTGATAATAAAAAAAGAAACAGAAGATATTAAATTATTCGAAATAGTATATATATGTATGTTAACATATTAAACTTATTATACTTGCATTAACATCAGTTGCGGATCTAGGGTGTTTTGGCCTGTCGATAGGAAAACTACGATATATTCGTAATAACTTGAATTATGACACTCTTCCTAATTAGATAAATCACCTAATTTTCAATTAATCTTTCACTAAAGTAAAAGGTCATTTAAATTTGGGTGAAGTTAAAAATATGACGTATATTTCTATCCAATAATCGTGTTAGTAAATTATTGATGCACCTATGGCACTAATTTACTTTTTAACTTGTAGCTGTATTACGCATGTAGCAGGGTAGGCAGAGGGACCCTAGTGTTGAGACACTCCGCTCCCCACGTCTCGCCAAATTATGCAGGCATGGTGCGTTGAGTGGCGAATCTAAACACCGCGCTTTGCCTCAAGTCCAAAACGAAGAAAATGAAAATATTAAATATTTAATATCTTCAAGTGGGAATCAAACCCACAAACTGTCACGTTTACAGTTACACACTTGTGCCCCTGCACCACGACTGGCCTCAGTTTTATTGAAACTAAAATGAGAAAACTTTTATATGGCTTCCTATGAGATTTCCTCCCATAAGCTTAATGTTGAAATCAACCCATAAAAACTATAGGCAATAACAAAGTAGTACAATCAATTTATCGCTTTACCATTGTCGATGAAAATCTATACTGTCGATAAAAAAGGGGCGAAGTCTTTTCGGTACTAAATTTAAGTTTATTGAACTCCGGTCTGTATTTCAGCCGTAAACATTTATATGCTAGATGTTGTAACTTGTGAACAACAATCGGTTTAATTTTTACAGGATCGAGCTAGCGTAGTTGTGGTATGTTGCTGATTTGATGGAAGGTTTATGTTAATTTCTTGTAATCAATATTTAGAATATTTTTTCTAATATAAACATTTTTTTTAATATAAACATTTAAATATACGTAACATAACACAAAATAAATTTTATTATAGGCCATCGTGACGTGTTGGTGCCTCTCGTATGAGCCTCTCGGAGAAGTGAATTATTTTCATTTCCCAGATCTAAGAAGACAAAACACAGGGTTAAATTCCTCCATACAACTTACTACCTTGCTATATGCCGAATAACTAAAAAACTTCATCCACAGGGTAGTCAGAGGGAACCTAATGAGAGAACACTCCGTTACCCACAAAGTGTAAAACTACAAAAAAGCCTCACGCCACACAAACATCACAACTTACACAAGTAAGTTTAGTTTGTTACACAAGTAAGTTGTTGTGTAAACATGTGAAAATCGTTCAAATATATCAGAATATTTCAATTTTAAGCGAGACTTGTGAGAAATTGACATCTAACTCACGTATGCAGTTGAGTATGTACGAGTACCGCAATATTGACACATTGTGATTGGTTTTACCTAATAACCGACACAAAAGGCACAATAAGTATGTGAGAAAAAATTTTTTTTATAAGATTTTGTATAATAGAAATGAGAGGCTAATTAATTCTTTGGGTATTGTCTTGTTTATAGGGAGGTCCTCTAAAATCTTTTGTTCATTTTCTTAATATTAATATTGAGGCCAGTCGTGGCGCAGAGGCATAAAGTGTGACTGTAAATACGATTGGTTGTGTATTTGATTCCCACTTGAGGAAATTAAATATTTATTTAAATTTATGTTTCTATTTCTTGGTTCCGGTGTTGAAACAAAGCGCGGCGTTGAGTTCCGCCATTTAACACGCAATGCCTCCAGAATTTGGTGGTAAGTGGGGAACGGAGTGTCTACACTAGGTTCCCTCTGCATACTGATTTAAGTAGATTATTTTATTAATATTACAAAAACTTTCGTTGTTAGTTAGTAAAGGAAAAACGACAAGAACATGGCCCCGATTAACCTATTACGACGGGTTGGAAGTTAAGCTCGAAGATGTTATAGGGTTAGTATAAATGCGATTCAAAAGAATCATATGGATTTTTATTATGTTGGCCGTAGTGGCTTTATAGTCTGTAAAAGACAGAATAGTTTTTATGTGAGGATGTTATTTGTTATAAGATATATATTACCACACATTTTGATATATGAAAATTAGTTGTATTAACAACTATAAATTTACTTCACGTTAATGTTAAAATTAAATGAAATCAGCTTCACGCTGTATCTCGGTGTACAGCAGGGTAGGCAGAGGGAACCTAGTGTTAATACACTCCCTTCAATATTATTATATATTTTTTCTTTTTTTCTCAGCTTCACGTTGTATCTCGCATATGTCAGAGTAGGCTAAGACACTGCACTCTGCACTTTCCGCCAAATTCAGGAAGCATTAAACGTTGAGCGGCGGGGCTTAACGCCGCGCTTTATCTCGACACTAGAGCGAAGAAATGAAAAATTTAAATATTTCATATCCTCAAATGGAAATCGAACCATAACCCACACACTGTCGACTTTAGCAACACTTACACGACTGGTCTTATTATTATATAAACTACAAAAATAATATAATCTATTATCTTGATCTACTTTACGCGAATTGAAAGTTCCGTTCACAAATGTTCTGTGCAGTAGCCTACTCTGAGGACAGACAGCCGCGGCGGTGGTGGTGACCTTATCAATGATTGATGGTGACAAAATGCACATGCTCCAACCATTTTTCCAGTCGCTACGTTGAAGATCTCAGTTGAGATAAACAATATGAATCGTATGACAATGGAGTGTTTAGGTTTGATTAATTGCAGGTTAAATTTATGGTGTAGGTGTCGAGTTTTACGTGGTGAAGCTTATAGTATTGAATATTGAAATTTTTTATGTTGAAATTTCGTTGTGTAGAAAATGGTTAAGATTAGTAGGCGCTGTAATATTTATAAAAAAAATATTAGCTTCACGCTGTATCCCGCACATAGCAAGCAGGGTAGGCAGAGGGAACCTAGTGTTAAGACACTCCGTTACCCACCCTCCGCTCGAGGCGTTGCGTTTTGAGTGGCTTGACTAAATGTCGGGCTTTTTGCCTTGGTGCCAGAGCGAAGAAATGAAAATATTAATAAAAATAATTCATTTTCTCGAGTAGGTATCGAATTTTAATTTTTATTTTAAACATTTATGTATAATAATTATGTAATTTTAACTAAATTATTTCACAAAACTGGTGTTCTGGCAATATTTTCATTAGAATTATTTTCTTCTATAGTAACTCTACTGTAAACAAGTTACAGTATTTACTAAAATAATATGTTTTTGGAGATATTTCTCTCCCACGAAGACTAACTATTAGGCAATTAAAGAACACAGAAATTACTTTACTTTTACGAAATATGCCAATCTCACAACAATTGCAACTTTAACCGCACCTAAACACAAAGGCCTGAGAAACGCCCTTTGATATTTATTGTAGGTATCGCTTGCGTTCGAGGTTCACTATATTGAACTATCAAATATATTATGTGATAAACTGTAGATTTGGTGAAGTTATACACTTTAACATCGTACAAAACTTTTTATATTAATCGCATCGTTGCATCCCGCACACGGTAGAGTAAGTAGAGAGAACCTTACATATGTTAATACTCCGTTTCCCACTTTTTGCTATTTTTTTCTAGGCAATGTGTGTATAATGGCGGAACTCAACTCCAACACCTTGCTTTTTGTCCTGATGCCAGAGCGAATTAATATGTAATAATTCATTCCCTGGAGTGGGCATCGAACCCACAATCGTCACGTCACGTCACCACATCGTCACATCCTTGTGCCCTTGCGCCACGACGGCCAATACATTTTACGAATAAAACTACTTTTTAATAAATAATGCGACTCCATAATATAATATTACTTATTTACTAACTTGAACATTTTATGCAATTTCAAAGGTATACAAAGTTCAATAAGACAACAATATTGCAATAAGCGGAAATAAATAAAGAAAACAGTCATATTACTTTACAGATTGGTGGGAAAAGTCACTTTTTAAATGTTTTGTCATACGAAGACATTAACAAAAGGTACTAGAAACCTGTCTTATATAGTAATTTTTTTAGGCTGTGGTGGCGCAAGACCATGTGAATGCGCCTGTAAACATGACAGTTGTGGAATTGACTTCCATAAAGAGGAAGGGGTAATAAAATATTGAATATTTTCATTTCTTCGCTCTAGTAAAGAGGTGGCGTTAAGTTCCGCCAATCAACCCGCAATTTCTCAAGAATTCCGTGAAAAATGGGAAACGAAAGTGACTTAATATGGAAAGAAGTATCCTAACACTGGGTTCCCACGTTCCCTCTGAATTCTGAAAACCCTCTGAAGCTATAAAATAGCTTCACGCTGAATTCAGTAGTACTTGCCATTTAAGCATTAAATATTACAGTATACAATATTAGTCCTTCTACTATATTCATTTCATAGGAATCCTTTAAGGCTTTATAAGTCGTGTGGTCGTGATACTGGTGACATGACATGTTGCAATTACTATAGCCGAATTGCCGTCATAATTTACTGTTAAGTTACTTGAAATAGTGAATAGAGAAACTAAAAGTAAAGCTACTAAACAATATCTCAATACTAGCTGTATCCCGAACACAGCAGGGTAGGCAAAGGGATCGAACCCACAACCAGTCGCGTTTACAGTCACACTTTGTGCCACTGCGCCACGACGAAATATATCCATAGATATTTCAATGATTTGAATTTGTAATAAATATAAGATACGTTTCAATGTGTCAACTTTACCCAAACTTTTCATATTGGATACGTAAACCAATCGTAGAGTGGGTAAGTCAAATTGGAACTGTTACGTGAAAACTTTGCCCATGGATTGTTCTTACCTTTCTTGTCTGATCCTGTCGATTGACTCTATTGGGCCAATGTTGATTAGTTTTGATTGTGAAAAAACAAAAGTGTTTTTAGATAATAATTTTATAAAATCTATTGACTATACTTAAGGATTAAAGAGATATTAGTGAAATAATCTAAACTTAACTTAAAAAATAATCCTAAGTAAAATTAAATTATAGCAAATGAAATAAAATACAAAAATGTAATTATATTTGTAGCAAAATTAAGCGTGACAGGATTTTATAGTTAGATATCCTTTAATCATCGACGCAAGAATGTAAAAATACCGTAACAGAACGTACTTCATGTACACTGTATATTCATACAGTAAAAATATATATGAAAAAGATCCTAGTCTAATAAACTGTTTTAAAGACTTTTCTCCAAAGGAATATAATTTTTGATTTTTCTTTTACTATTTTGCAAAAGTTACAACTGTCGTAATTTTATAAAATTCTTTATCGACTTTAAGTTGAATACCAAAGTTACGCTATGTTTTATATTCTCTAAAAGTTGCTACGAAGTTCTCATTTCATTGCACTTTTAGATGTTGTAAAATTTTAAGGCCGTCGAGGCGCAGAGATACAAGTGTACCACTATATACGTCACGGTTGTGAGTTCGATTCCCATTCGGAGTAATGAAATATTTAATATTTTCATTTCCTCACTCTGGTGACAAATCAAAGCGCGGCGTTGAGTTCCCCCACTTAACACTCAATGTCTCGAGAATTGATCGGAAAATGGGGAACGGCCTCTCTTTGCCTACTCCACTAAGTGCGGGATTCAGCGTGAAACTCAAAGAAAATTAAAATTAAAAAAAAATAAAAAAAATTGCTTCACGCTGTATCCCGCACACAGCAGGGTAGGCAGAGGGAACCTAGTGTTAAAGCACTCCGTTCCCCACTTTCTGCCGAATTCTGGAGGCATTGCGTGTTGAGTGGCAGAACTCAACGCCGCGCTTTACCTCGACACCAGAGCGAAGAAATGGAAATATAAATTTAAGTAAATATTTCATCTCCTCGAGTGGGAATCGAACCCACAACCAGTCGGTTTTGCAGTCACACCTCGTGCCGCTGCGCCACGACCGGCCTCAGGCTATTTTTATTGTTGGGATCTTAATATATTGGACTTATACACCATAAAGTTCTTTGCACTGTATTGTGCACAATTATGATTGGGAATACTTCATAGGTTTTGATGATGCGGCCAATAAAGTTAATAAATTTAAGTTTGCTTTTAGTTAAGTTACTTTTAATAAGTAAAACGAACTAATAAATAACTCATACATTTTCAATTTTTAGATTTTTTCCCTTATTTGTATATGATAAAGTAAGATCTTACTTCGTCTTAAATTTAATTTCATAACTGTGCGTCTACGGTAATTTATAGGTTTTGATTACACGGTGAATTTCGTACAAAATAAAACAAAAACGATACATAAATGCTCATATTTTTGACTGCGTTGTATTAGAAGTTTAATTTCTGTGCTTCAATAAGTGTAAATCTTAAGGTTTAGAGATAAAATATTTTTATCTGACATTAATTTCAGATTGATACCTCAACGCAATCTTAAGTAAAACCGTTTTGACAGAATACAGAAACATTAGAATTCATTTACTCGAGTGGAAACTAAATCCACAAATGTCGTGTTTAAACGTCACACGCTTGTACCACTGCGCCATGACGGTGTCATTAAGTAATTTACTTTAATAATAATTCAGTAAAACAGTTGTATTAAATAACTGTTATAGCAATTAGTACATTTGTCGAACTGAGTACTTTTAATTAACGTACCTTTTTATTTTTGAACCGATTGTAATAACACAAACCTTTTATGTTAACGGAAGGCTTGCCAAAATCCAATAGTGAAAACCGCATTCAAATCGGTTAAGCCAATTCTGAGATTAGCCATAACAAACATAAAGACAAACAGACAAAAATTTCAAAAACCATTGCTTTGGGTTTTACTATATTAATAAAGATCCCCAACAATTTTTTTCTTTTATTAACTTCCATGTACATGAAGAAATCTTTTTTGATGATTTTATTATAAGTATAGATATGGTATTTACATCTCACTCATCATTTCTTTCGATAGTTTATTAGAATTTTTCTTCACGAAGTCGAAGAATATGTGTAAAATATGAAAACAACGTGAATAATTCCATAAACTGTTTCAGAATAGGTTAATTGAACTTTGTTCTTATTTGAAAAAGTCGGCGAAGTAAGAACTAAAGTGGTTTCGAAGTTTATAACATTTTAAGTTAAGCTTAGCTAAGCGTTTAAAGCTTTAACACGTAAGTTGTAGTCGTACACTGTAACATTGCTCGAGGTCGAGTTTTGAAGCATTTTCTAATTTTACCTACTTATACTGTATTAAGCCAGTCACTGTTATGGTCAGTCGTGCCACAGAGGCACGAAGTGTGACTGTAAACGCGACTGGTTGTGGGTTCGATCCCCACTCGAGGAAATAAAGTATCGATTTAAATTTATTTTTCCATTTCTTCGCTCTGGTGCCGAGGCAAAACGTGCGGAAAATGGGGAACGGAGTGTCCTAACACTAGGTCTCTAGGCCTCCTTCTACCCTGCTGTGCGCAGGATACACTGTAAAACTGTTTTTTTATTATTTTTTTTAAATGCCTTTAAATTTAATAATCATTAAATTGAGTAAAGACAATTTTGTCATTTGCTTAAATATTCGATATATGTTTATGATATTTTTATAAAAGATTAATATTTAGTGCAAAGAATTTTCGACATTGCGCGTTTAACTCACACCCGCATTTTCTCTAGAGTACTAGAGAGATGAAAATAATTAATTCTCTAATTTAGCAATTGAACCCACAAACATTTTTTTTATTATATTATATATTTTTTTTCAGTTTCACGCTGTATCACGTATATAGCTGTAAACCTAGTGTTAAGACACTTCGTTCCCCGTTTTCCACCAAACTTAACGCCGCGCTTTCCCTCATTACCAAAATAAATATATGAAAATATTAAATATTTCTTTCCTTCGTGTGGGAATCGAACCGGTTTACAGCTCGATTGAAACCCTGCCCCACGACGGCATCAATATTATATATATTTAATTCACAGAAGTAATTACGATTCAGAAACCATTAATTGATTAATATATTAAATTAAATTCGAGTTTATTTTCACTAGAGTAAATATTTATATAAATAACATATGTATATTGTGTAAATCTTGAATCGTTTGAATTGTTTATACGATGGCTTTGTCAATTTGTCACGGCGACATGACAGTGGTTCACTGACTCCTATTTGTGAATAAGGGATAAGCTTTCACGCTTATTTTGCCTATACTTGTATTTCGTTAATTTATCAAATAACTAGGGACTCGCACGTGGCTTCGTCCACTTATGTTTATTTTTATTCATAATATTTGTAATTATATTATTTTTTCACTTTAATGCTTTTATTATATAACAGAAGGTATATAATGCTAATATTATATAATAGAAGGTATATTTTTTTATTAATTAGGAAATATGGAAAATTACATATATGGAAAATGACTTTGAACATTGATTTTAAGATTGACCTACTATTATATAATATTTTACATTCAAACATAAGGCAGATCGCGCATTTCATTGTCTATTCTCAGTCAAACGGAACCGAAATAAAATATTTCAAATGATGGCAACCATGTGTTATAGTGTTGAGAAAAAAATAAGCTCCAATTTGATATATAATTCTTTAAGAAAACACATGAGTGCAAATTATTAACATTAAGTGACCTGTTTAAACCAGGCAACCCTGGGCTTGCGGCAGAATAAGAGCTAGCAACCATTGTTCTTCCAATTCCTTATGCGATTTTCTTTCAAAATATGTGGGATTCACATAATACACATATGAATGATTTTTTTTCCAAAAATGAATTACGAAAAAAAATAATTCAAGGTGATTGTGGCAGGACTCTTCTAGGCAACGCTGTTGTAATCTATTCTGTTAACACGTATCATTGTTAAATAAAGTTTCATTAAAAAACCAGATCCCTACAGATTTAAGCAATGGGATCTCGACCTATTAGACAAAACTGCCCACCATGCCATGCCCACCAAAATTTACATGAAATCATTTTGATATTAAAACTAACTAAGATATTAAAATTTTAAATTTAATTTTCGTTTTCGATAAATTAATATGTAATTCAATGCTTTATTGCATTAGAATAACGTTCGTCTGTCGCATACGAGTCCACAATTAGTTGATTACATAGCGTCGTCGGCTTTATTGTTTCTGAATACATTTACTATCTAAACATTTGCAATGAATAAATGATATGTCTATATTACATGTTGTATGTGACTTTAGATTTACTTGATAAGACTTTGTTTGCCATTGAATGAGATTTTGTGAGAATCTTAAGGATTTTGTTACAAAAATAATTTGAAAAATATACATATTATGGTTATAAAATATTTGTTATTAATATATTTAGTGTATCGCAGCTTTTTCTCAGAGCGAAGGCAATGCATTATACATTTTTTTAAGTAAACGGCGTCTATATTGTTAACTGAATTCATTACCATTGTACGCTTCACACCTCCGTAGTGTTGGTAATAATATATATTTTTTATTTTTTATAGCTTCACGCTGTATCCCGCATATAGCAGAGTATTCAGAGGGCATTGTGTGATGAGAGGCGACACTTCACTATCAGAGCCAGCAAAAAAATATTTCATTTCTTCGATTGGGAATCGAACCCCACAATTTGTGGTGTTTACAATTGCACGCTTGCGGCACACTTGACCTTATTTTTTTAAAATAATAACAATATATAACGATTTCAACGAAAACTAATACTAAATATTCAAAATAACTTATATAAAATAGCTTTAACCGAACCGAAAAATGATTTAATGGATACAAATGTGCATACAGGTCTTATACAAAGAAAACCCAAATGCATTTCGCATTTACTGTATTACATTTAGATAGATTAGTGATAAAGCTGCACGGCTGATTCGTATCCGGAACCTGGATTACCTGGCTGGAGAGCTTTCAATGCCCGTCAGTGGGATTATATAACCAACATTAACAGAGTGCATTTGGATTTTGAATTTTAAGTTAAGATAATTTTAGTATTGATTTCTTTTTGTTTTGTTTTGCTATTTTAAGAGATTCTATTGGTTTTTGGGGTTAATGGGTGTTTTTTTTACTGTAGGGCGAAAATGAACACATTAAACAGTTGTTAATTTTTAATACGTTTAAGATGTCTATATTATAATTTTAAACATTCCCACGAGTTTAAAAAAACAGCTTCACGTTGTATCCCGCACACACCAGGGTAGGCAGAGGGTAGTGTTAAGACACTCCTTTCCCCACTTTCTGCCGAATTCTGGAGGCATTGCGTGTTGAGTGACAGAACTCAACGTTGCGTTTAGCCTCTACACCAGAGCGATGTAATGGGAATATAAATTTAAGTAAATATTCCATCTCCTCGAGTGGGGATCGAACCCACAAACCAGTCGCTTTTACAGTCACACCTCGTGCCGCTGCGCCACGACTGGCCTCCCCCCCGCGAGTTATATTAGAATTATTTCGTGTACATTTGAATAATTAAATTGTGATAATTATATCTACTCCTATAGTTTTAATTTTCACACGATAATACTTTTTATTTAATATTTTCTTTAAAATACATAACTTTCATAGTGACGCAATGGCTTATAATGGTTATGTTAGGTTCGATCCCCACTCGGGGAAATTAATTATTACACCACTGACAATGCAGTTTCTTCAACCAGCGAACCCTGTTATCGAGATAAAGTAAGAAACTAAAAAACATATCTTGTACCTACTTCTGCCTATCTATAATGTAATACGAGTATATATGAAAATTGAACTAAATGATATAGTACCTATTATGTAATAGAACACGACGGCACTATTAATTGTTCATGATATTAGAATATTAAACAATCTTAACGCTATTCTAGAGAAACTGTGATATGTTGACTGGATAAAATATTTATAGGTTCAAAAACAAATCACGTTGTAGGTTAAACGTCGTTTTGTTCCGCCTCTTAACCATAATGTGTCGAATTGTAGCGGAACACTGATAAAGGATTATATTATATACATACTGCATATATAAATCAGCTTCACGCTGTATCCCGCATACATCAGGATAGGCAGAGGGAACTTAGTGTTAAGACACTCCGTTCCGCATTTTCCGTAATTTTTCGAGTCATTGCGTCTTGAGTGGCGGAACTCAATGCTGGGCTTTTTTGTCTTGGTGCTAGACTGAAAAAAATGAAAATATTGATTTATCCCATATCCTATCAATTTATCAATACAATCAATATAAAACACAAACATTTTTATATGAAAACAAACTACTTTGTTACATTATACCAAAATAAGTTCGAGGACAGCCATTCCATTTTACGAATCCGTAATTTTAGGGCACGGCTCAATTCTATTTAACACTAAATGCTGTTTCTCGTTCATTATTGACAGGCCAGAAAATGTCCTTTGTGGCTTATACATTAAATTAGTTACAAAAAAGTTGTTACAATTATGTTCATACAAAATGTATTAGAATGGACTGGTTTGGACAGTTTTTTTACCTTTTTAGTATAGAACGTTTTAATTGTGGACTAAATATTAATTATGGTATTAATTGTATATATATAATTAAATTGTTCGACCATATGGTTACAAAAATAAAAAAAAATCAGCTTCACGCTGTATCCCGCACACAGCAGGGTAGGCAGAGGGAACCTAGTGTTAAGACACTCCGTTCCTCACTTTCTGCCGAGTTCTGGAGGCATTGCGTGTTGAGTGGCAGAACTCAACGCCGCGCTTTACCTCGACACCAGAGCGAAGAAATGGAAATATAAATTTAAGTAAATATTTCATCTCCTCGAGTGGGGATCGAACCCACAA
>DWQW01002771.1:0-25288 GCA_018249695.1 Heliconius erato demophoon
TTCTTCCTAAAATGAATTGTGCTCATAAATTATTATATAATTTTCATGAGATATGTCAATTTTTAAAGCTTGATGTTATTTTTATTTCTGAATAAAATTTTGTAAGAATTGTGTGGTTTAATTTTTTTTCTAATTTCTCTAATTTTTAATATAATGTGACGAAAAGTTAAAAAATTTTAGAGCATAAATCATATATGTAATATTTTTTGAAAGGACACTGATATTTCTTTAAATTTTGTCATTAGGCAATTTACAAAATACTGCTGTTTAATAATTTTTGAATCTAAATAGTTTTATTTAGTGTTGAACATACACTTATGAAATCCAAACCCATCACTGAAAACCGTATTAAAATCGGACCACGGACTCGCTTTAAACGCAGTATAGGTATTATCTTCGTTCCCTCGTGGGTAACATAGCAAAGATATTGAAAATCAAACCTAACTTATAAATAAGTATAGTATAATATAATATAGATTATTAAATATAATAAGTTTATGTAAAAAATGTTTTTTGGGGATTTTATTGTAGGTACAATTAAAAGTCGTAAGAGGCTATTGTTGGCTAAACGTGACTGGTTGTAGGTTCGATCCCCACTTCCACCCTTAGCAAAGCAAAGTAGTTCATTAAATGAAGTATTTATTTAAATTTATATTTCCGATTCTTTGCTCTAGTGTCAAGGCAAAGCATGGCGTTGAGTTCCGCCACTCAACACGCAATGCCTCCAGAATGCCTGCGGAAAGTGGGGAACGGAGGGTCTTAACACTAGGTTCCCTCTGCCTACCCTGCTATGTGCGGGATACAGCGTGAAGCTGATTTTATTGTACAAATATAGTGGTATTTAGAAAAAAACTACATCCCCAATATCATGAGAACAATATAATTTCCCCTTATAAAAAAATTAAAACCGTAAAAATATTTTCCCAACTATTGTAGTGGTCGCCTCTACCACCTGCTTGCGTAACCCACTTCTAGAACTTTATGTTTGGTACCAAGATAGACTATTATTCATATACATATACAAGAAAATATTTGAAAACTCATAATTATTAATAATTACGAAAAGAGAAAGTAAAAACAAGTTAATTATGAAAGTTAGATCAAAAAACGTAGGAGAACACGTAAAAATAATAAAATCTTCATGAAGTAAAGTAATTATTTCTTTACAAAAACTAATGATATCCCATAAAAACATAAATGTGAAATGAGAGCCAAGTTAAATGTTAAGTAATGTGTCGTTCTCGACTTCACCGACAAAAGAATGGGAGATCTATATGGGTGCCGTATTCTGTGTTCACTCGGGGCAAAATTCAAGGTCTTAATTTGATTTGGCTATTTTTACCACAAGGCACCAAACCATTAGCGTATCTAGACATAT
Organism: Heliconius erato demophoon; assembly: GCA_018249695.1. Taxonomy (NCBI): domain Eukaryota; kingdom Metazoa; phylum Arthropoda; class Insecta; order Lepidoptera; family Nymphalidae; genus Heliconius; species Heliconius erato. The sequence goes on from DWQW01002771.1 coordinate 1,379, forward strand.
TTTCTGGCGGGGACCTGGACTTTAGCTTTGAACAGATATGTTCGTGTAAATGTTGTTTTTTTTTCTCAAATGAGGAGTGGGCACCCGATTTTTCTTGGGTGGGCACGGGTCACCCGGCTTCCTCTCGTCTAACGCCCATGCATCAAACCAAATATCAACCTAAGAGCTTAGTACAAACTAACGCCCAATATTAATACCCTATCTCCAACGTCAATCTTAGATTTTTTCATATATCTATCCAATGTAGAGATTGGTTATTAATATTGGGCGTAATAGTACACTAACTTGCAAATATAATAAAACCTGTACGCAAAAAAATGTTTATCCGTAAAAAAAAAATGTCGATTGTCTCTAAAATAAATACAATCAAGGAGGAGTTCAGTTCAGTTCAGTTCTTAATTTATGGCGCTTCGAGCGTGCCAGTTGAGCACTATTCACTTCGCCAATGTCATGTCGTATGGAGATCACACGAAGGAGATTGTACGGTAAAAAAGAGACTATATTACACAATGGGAGAATACATCTCAAAAAGAGCTCCAGTTAGAGTACTGCCATAAAATAAAAATATAACATTAGAATATATACATGAACATGAGTTAGTAATAAATAGTATTTTACAAATATGTTACTAATGTTATATGCTTAATATTGTTATATCTGTTATTTACAAAAAAATCAGCTTCATGCTGTATCTTGCACACAGCAGCACGGTAGGCAGAGGGAACCTAGTGTTAAGACACTCCGTTCCCCACTTTCTGACGAATTCTGGATGCATTGACGACACCAGAGCGAAGAAATGGAAATATTAATTTAAGTAAATATTTCAGCCCTCGAGTGGGGATCGAACCCACAACCAGTCGGTTTTACAGTCACACCTCGTGCCGCTGCGCCACGACTGGCCTCATAAGTGAAAATTTACATAAGGGACTAAACACAAACATTAACAAACATTGAACATTAGGAGGACGAGGAACTTTATAAGGAATATCACATAAAGGATGGGTTAATTTAGGACAGGAGAAAAGGGTGTGGGAAGGACAATCGTCATCCAGGCCTCATTCACAAAGTGAGTGGTTCCTGACACTGATCTTGGCTAGATGCACAGGCGTATATGCATGCCCAAGGTGCAAATGACAAAAAGTTGATATAATCCTTCGTTCAGTAAGTTTTTGAGAAAAAAACAAAGGTCGCCTAGGGATATCCCTAGGGACCCGATCACTAGGGTCCAGATCCCTGGGTTGAATACTGGCATAATACTTACCTTTCTGAGATTTTGACAGTTCCTAGAATTTACTCCATGACAAATCCAAATGAATTTGTGCAAGAGACAACACATCCTGAGCCGATACAGAAAAGTGATGTAAAGTGCCACACTGGATGGCTAATTTAGCACAAGAGTCTGCAGATTCATTCCCACTGATTCCAGAATGTCCTGGAATCCATGCCAAAGTAACATCTAAATCCTGTAAATAACATGAGTACATTTCTTCACGAATCATAAAAATTATGGAAGATATTAATTTTCTATGAAATGGATTTCCCTTTATAGCCAATATGTAGCTTAATGTAATGTGTAATGAGTCTGTGAACCGGATTGCTTCTAACAAAGTAACAGTTCCAGTAAACACAGATGATTCGGGAGGACATTTAAATTTTAATATAATCAATCAGGAGACCACCATTATTAACTGGCATTGAGTTCCGCCACGTAAACACGCAATTTCAAAAGTGTGCTTACACCAGATTCTCTTTTTTGACTCAATCACATGTAGTTGAGAGAAGCCAAAAAAGACCATGACTACTTTATACGTGGATACTATATAAATGCTATATAAATTAAGTTAAAACTTTAGCTTATGCTATGGTCTATTGTTACCGAGACAGTAAGTGTTAGTTATTAACAAGAAAATCAATAATAGGTTATAAAATAAGTACGTCAAGAGAACAAATATATTGCTTGTTAGAGTTAAATTACTTATTAGAGGATTTCCACTTGACAGTTTTAACGGTTTTTCCTAAGAATACAATTAGTAATGAAATAAAATGCTATGTTCATTCTCTGTGACTTATCGTACTCATTGAACTTAAACAATCTAGGTATTCACTAGCGATTCCGTCTGGATTTACTTACATAATAGGGAATTAATTGTTATATTAATTATATTCATGTAAATGTAATTTTTTTATTTTTCAGGCCTAAATTTTTGTGAGTAACTTCTGGGGTGGGCACAAGACAGTGAGTACAGACCACCCGGCCTCCTCTATTCATACGCCCATAAAACCAAGTACCTGGTCCTATCTGTTGTTATTTGGTGTTAGGTAGACACCTAAAAAGTGTAATTAAAAATTGATAATTCAATTAAGTTTCATAAATCATGTAGACATGTTAAATATTCATTTCCTAAAACAAAAAGCTAATGGATTTCCTTAAATTTGAAAAAAATGTAATGGAAGATTAATTATCTATTTTATTTTAAAACAATTGTGCTCTGTATCTTCTATAATCTCTTAATAATTCAAGATAAACCTTGGATAAGAATATGTTTTGTACTTCGAAAACATTGAACGCGTAAACCGACGTAGTTAGGTACTTACACCTGTTGCCAATATAAAATATTAAGAATTAAATTATTTTCATAGCAGCTAAAATAAAACATATGAGGCTTGTTGGTGTTAAATATTTACAAATTAAATATAAAGCCTGCATATAAAGAGTGCCTGTATAAAAAAATTGTTAATTCAATAAATATTCTCGTTTATTTGAGAAAGCTTTTTGAAACTTTTTTCTGTTGCGTTTACTATGGGTCTGGTAGCCGTAGTCGTTATCTCATATTTAAACTATGAAGGTATCGCCGCGCAGTGACTGATTGTAAAAGATCATTATGAGTTCCCTCTCACTCTCGGGGAAATAAAATATTTTTATTTTTCTGATCTGACACTTGATTCCCTAGAGACTAGGTTCTCTCCACCTAACCTACTGTATGGGAAAAGAACGTGAAGCTCTATATTATAGAAAATGTTATGTTAGTTTATACTATTTAGATTTTATTTTTGCTAGTATTAGCTTTATGCTATATCCACACCCAGAAGGGAAGGCAGAGTGAACCTAGAGTGTAAAGTGAAGACATTCCGTTCCCCTCTTTCCGCCGAATTCTGGAGGCATAACGTGTTGAGTGGCGTCTAGTATTTTAAATGAAATGTTAACAACAACAACTACCAATAATGAAGCATTATGTCTAACAGGAATTAGATAAGCAAAACATTATTTCAAGATCAAAAAGTAATAAAAATGTCCAATAAAAAATTAAAAATAAAATCTCACTTTATGGCAATTTTTTCAACTGTAGGTCCAAGGGAAGTACCCTAAAGGTTTGGATTATGCGGCGAATTTCATATAAAATGCAGCAAAGACGTTGCATAAATGCTCGTATCTTTTGAATGCGTTGAATTTGAAGTTTGATTTTTTCTGTATTTCACCTGAATATTTGCTATTAATTTCAGCTTGATACTTTTACGCGAACTCGAGATAAATGGTCTTGACAGACGGACAATGTAATGATCCTATAAGAGTTTCGTTTTTTTTTGCCTTTTAAGTACGAAATCCTAAAATGAGAAACGTAATAAAATGAAATAGATAGTAGACTACATACACCTAAATGTAACCTAGTTATTAGGCGGCCTTTACAATTATAGCGTTTTTTTTTATTTTGTTTATTAACTTTTTGCCGATTTGAACCGTTACACGAGTTATCGCGGGTGTTCATGAAATTAAGTGCTTCACACAAGGCGTCTGACGAGCCGGCATAGGTATAAAGTATATAAGTGGTTAGAATGGAGACACAAGCCAGTTTTATCCCAGCATTTGCCGAGGTACAACGTCGACATGCAGCGCGCTATTTTGCTCGTACTCGCAGCCATCGCAGCCGTGGCACTGGCAGGTTAGTGCCCTCCTGTTTTTGCTATCATTTAAGCTGACTCTACGACTGTATCCCATTTTATTCAAGGATGGTATGAGTAATATCCGATTTATTTTAGTTAAGGTTGTTAAAAATCGCTTACTCATTTCCATCTCCATTAGATTTTTTGTCCCGTAATGTGAATTATCCCGGAATAGCGTATAACCTAGACAGCCTTAGGAATTTCTTTGCGTTGCTGTGACGACAACTATGTTCTCTATAAAAAATAAAACCTATCAGTAAGTCTTGAATAACACCACCAATTACCAATTAAAAGCTCTAGACTGGAGCTTTTCTTTCTATAAATATCAATAAAGAATAAGCCTTTGCTGTATAATTTGTTTTGTAATGTATGTCCTATTTTTTGAAGTCGGTTAAACAATAATATAGTTATTTAAGTATTTTAATTCTTAAATGGCCTTTTGTGTTTTTGCAATTTATTATATACTCAGTACTCGTAGGTGTGGAGAACGACGTAAAATGATGAAATTTATTTATAGATAATAATTTACTATTGATATACTAAAACATTGTTAAGCAAATTACATCAATAAATACATATATTTTATGAATAAATTATAAAATAATAATACATCATTTTAGTTAGCATGATAAAAGGTTATTTTTTTGTTTTTAATTTCAAGAGCTTTCGATTGAACTGAGCTTTGAGTCGAGTTCGAACTCTTCATAATTTGTTTTAAGTTCTCAACTCTCATATTAAAGTGATTTTTGATGAAGTCATATTCTGAGGTCGTAATTTTAAAGATCACGAATTATTATATTCATTGGCAATGATGATCTCAAGGCAAATGATTAATACCTATTGAAAAAATTTCCAATTAAATCTTGAATAGTCTAGTGTATTTACCTGCTATTGAATTATATATGACGTAATGTCAATAGTTTAAAGGATGAACAGGGAAAATTTATTGATTACCACTTCATTCATCTATTTCTACCTTAATCGAGATATTATATGTAAATTCTAATTTGTTAAAACTTCAATTCGTTAGGAAAGGTATGTTTTTATTTCAATTCATATAGATATATGTACCAAAATATTCTTCTAGTTAAGAACCTACACCTTTAGTTAGATTTCAGCTGTTACATAACTACAATAACATAAAAATTAGAACTCCACTACAAAATTATTGAATTAATATATCCAAATTAAAAAAAATCATCAAATCAAATCAATCTATCTATCAAATTAGGTATGTTTTCTCTGCTCGCAAATTATTCAAAGGTTTATCCTATATAAAAAACACCAGTCGCACCATACCATATATAGGTAACTATTGCTGTGCTTGTGGTAGAGTTTTCGAAAACAATAGAGTAAAAGTGAAGGTGTTCGAAATATTTTATATATAAAATTGGCTATTAATAGATATAAGGTACGGTATCACTCTTAAGCTAATTAGCAACCGGTGCGAGACTTCGCCTGTTTGAACTTAGCAATCATTCATTTACTAATCAGAATTACTTTCATGTTCTAATAACATTATCATTTTAAAAACAATATTCATACATAGGAAATTAAAGATTCAGCCGATTCAATAAGCAATTATTTTGTAGTATATATTTCACTGATTCTTTTTATAAATAAATTATAGGGGCACAAAGTGTGACTGTAAACGCGACTGGTTGTGGGTTCGGATTATATTTCCATTTCTTCGCTCTGGTGTTGAGGCAAAGCGCGGCGTTGAGTTTCGTCATTCAGCAGGCAATGCCTCGAAAATTCGCCAGATACAGCGTGAAGCTGATTTGATTTAACTTTATAAAATAAAATACCATAATATATAATTTATAACATAAAATGTATTTGTAAAATGCATTCATCTAAAAAAATAAAATATTACATGTTTTATGTTTATATGGCCTTTAGAAGATAAATAATATGATTTCATGGTCTTGCGTTATTATATGTTTTTAATTATTTTTGAAACGCTTATACTGCAAAAGGTTGCAGTTCGACTTAAGCACACTGAATTGCAGCTCTTGAATTTAATCTATGCCATGGAGTTTACTGTTTTTTAACACATAAGTTTTGCTTTGCTCAATCTCCATAGCATGAGGAACTACGTAGCAATTTCAGCTTAGCAGGCACTCTTCGAAGAATTTTATTATAATAAAGTAACTTACACAATAAAGAACTTTTCATGAAAGCTGAATAAAGCTCATACGAATTTAACATTATACTGGAATTGCGTATTATTACAATAGCATCACACACACACACACACAAATGACGCTGCTGTCATAAAATATATAATAATCATGTTTAGATAAAATATATTATTATACTTTTTAATATTATATATATTGTAATAGATTTTTCCTTTAATTTGGACTAGATTAATGACTTTTCTTTCAATATTTCAGAGGGCCAATATTACGTGCCGCGTGCGTACTATGTGATCGATGCGGAAGGTCACGCTTCAGCCCCGGTGCCACTGCGCAGGCTGCGCCGGTCGGTAGCACCGTACCCAGCGTACTCAGGCGCAGATGCCAATGCCAATGCTAATGCAAATGCCTATTCTGGAGGCGGAGGTCAGTATAATTATTAAAAACGATTTAATAATAATTATGAATAATTTTTATTAATTTGTGAGCACAGTGGGCACAAAGGTCTGACTGTAATGCGACGGTTACGAGTTCACCATCCCCACTTCAGTGAATTAATTATTAATTCTTAATATTCTCACTTCTTCACTCTGGCACTAAAGGAAATAGCCCGGCGTTGAATTTCGCCACTCAACACGCAATGCCTCAAAAAAATCGGCGGAAAGTGGAGAACGGAGTACCTGAACGGAGTGTAGCTCCCTCTGCCTACTGATATATGCGGGATAAAGCGTGAAGCTGATTTATTTTATTTATGAATAATTCTATTAATTGTGCCATTATTTTCTATTTATTGAACACGAAAATTGAACACAAATTTTGTAGATTTTTATTTAAAATTAGCTAATTTACTATAACAAAATTTTAAAAACTTTCTTTCTCATTTGTTTTCTCATTAAAAGGGCAAAGACCCTGATTATTATGGTTGCGCATTGTTTGCACTCCACTACCAGTAACGTATGTTCGACGTACGTGTCTGTCGAGACGCCCCATCCTGTTGGGTGTTAATAAGTTCCACGAAAGCTGCTATGTACCAAGTGTTCTGTTAGAGCTTTACTTTAACTTACTAAGACATATTTATTTCATTGTAATTTTATTTTATCTTAATAATAATTAAGTATTAAAGGAAATGATAAGGTATCAAATGAAATATTTAAATAAAAAAAATGTTCAGTGACTTTCAAAAGTTAAGAATAAATATCGACCTAAAATAAAATTGGACTATGTATAAGATATAGTAAAGATATAGTTTCTAATTATTGAAATGAGTTAAAATGCATTAAGTAAAAACGTTAAAAACCGTAAAATATTACCAAGCATTTTGTATTTCCTGGTGAAGCTCTGTAACGAATCGATAATTATGTTTGATGTTTTTACTCACAAGTGTTTAGTAACAAATCGCGTTGATTAATAATATATGTCTTTAATGTTTAAAGTAAGTAAAAAAAAATTGATCTAAATAGTTTATACTAGCTATATTATACTAATAAATTTAACTTTATAGTTAACTCCATCATACTAAAATTCAACAAGGTCAAGTCAAGGTAAAATTTTAGTCGAGAATATTTAATATACTTCTACTTACATATTTATTAATCCAGTGTCTATAAAGTAACGAACGAAGTAATGTAATGTAATGTAAAAAGTAACGAACAACGTAGTGATATGTCACTTTTTAATGATATTGTCATTAGATTCTTTCTGGCTATCATATAAAAACCTAGAGGATTACAGGAAGATGTTTTCAATGTATAAGACAACAATAAATGTTTAATTAATTTATTTACTTATTTTAAACTAAGCGTAACTTTAAATAATGGCAGGAAATGAAAAGGCACAAAAATGCGATTCGTTTTAACATGCCGGAAATAATATTGTTGCTACTAGTCATTTCCCTTGGAACTATTATATTCGACTGGCTTCGCTCTTTAGTAGTCGAAGTGATTCCACTAACAAATATTTTATTATTTAATTTTTTATTATAAAATTATTAGAAAACACGTTAGCAACTTAAATAAATTGTAACAAGCATATAAGAATTTTCACATAGCTCGATCGCGACCGAAGCGCGGCGTTGAGTTCTGCCACTCAACACGCAATGCCTCCAGAATCCGGCAGAAAGTGGGGAATGGAGTGTCTTAACACTAGGTTCCCTCTGCCTACCCTGCTGTGTGCGGGATACAGCGTGAAGCTAATTTAATTTAATTTAATTTACATAGCTCGATGAGAACTTATGGCTTAGTTGGTCAGGACGCTTGGACGGTTTCCAAGAGGCGGGTTCAAATCCTGCTATGTTCAAATTATTATATGTTTTCTAAAGAATATATGTCATTTCTAAGTTTAAAATAACGCTTTAAAAATGTCAAAAATATATTTTATAATTTATTTATCAAATTTTGGACCTATGGAGCTTTACATTTAGCATTTGACTATTATAGTTTTCTAATAACTATTATACGCTTTAATTAGTTGTAATTTTTAATTTTGGAAGTGCGGACAAATTTTCCATGTAGTTAAAATATTTTTAATTAAACCTTTCCGAACCTTTAACCAATCCCAGTCAAGGTATCCTTTTTTCATAAAATAATTTAATTAATATTTCTTTTTGTACCTACTGGATTAGATTACTTTGAAAAAAAAAAGTTTGGAACACGTCATATTACAAATTTATTATTATATAGGCATACCTAATTGAACATGTACGAGTATATACCTATATATAGGATATATCTACATTTCAGAAACGTATTAACATTTTAATTCATATATAACTTACTGCAAGTGTCAAGTAATAAATATCTAAGAACTTAACAAATGTTAATAGCGAAAACTGAACACACAGACTTACACAGGCATTTTATGTATTAAGTACGATACGATATAAAAGATTCCATTTTGTAAATCAATGTTGCATTTCCACTGCATAATTTAACCAAGTATTAGTAACAGTAGAAATGTACGTGTAAAGCAAGTTCAATTGCCGGCGGCGTCGTCTCCGTTCGTCTAACGGTCCGTAAACACCGGTCATCGGCTATTTGTACCAAGCAAGTGATCTGTTCTAATTTCATGTAGAACACTTACTTATAAATAACTTAGAGAGTTTGTATGCTTCACTCTTTAAGACGTGTTTGTTATTGTATGAACTACTTTTTTAAATAGTAAAATGTTCAATTGGAAGGTTCCAAATGATTACGTTTCAGAAACTCATTAACATTTTAATTTCATATATAATTTACTATAGATGCAAGTGTCAAATAACAAATATCGAAGAATATATAATTTACCCAGGTGGGCGAACTCAGTTTTATTAGCTATTTAGTTAGATATTGTGTAATAGATTTTTTTAATTAAAATTAAATCAGCTTCACGCTGTATCCCACACACAGCAGGGTAGGCAGAGGGAACCTCGTTTTAAGACACTCCGTTCCCCACTTTCCGCCGAATTCTGAAGACATTCCGTGCTGAGTGGCGGAACTCGACACCAGAGCGAAGAAATGAAAATATAAATGTAAATAAATATTTCACTTCCTCGAGTGGGGATCGAACCCAAAACCAGTCGATTTTACAGTCACACTTTGTGCCTCTGCGCTACGACCGGCCTCATTTTTTAAATGATATAGTATTAAAATAAATACAGGTATATTATTACAAAGTAAAATAAATGCAGTTACATGTTGTTAGTTACATTTTTATTATTTTAGCTTTTACATACTTTCGCAACACGAATAGATACTACCTAACGGGAAAACTTTGATGGGGTCATTTCTCAATATTACCTATTCGTAAATAACATTTAAGGAAGTACGCGCTCAAGTTTCCCTTTGTTATTTTCCAGATGCTAACGCAAACGCTAATGCCAACGCTAATGCGCGTGGAAATGGCGGCTGGGACCTTCCTGGCTGGTCATACGGTGCTTCCAACCCTAAAGCTTTAAGGTAATTGAAATTATTGTTATTGTTGTAAAAAAGAATGATAGGTTAATGCCACCAATGATCGACACAGACAGATGTAAAAAATAAAGGCATACAGTTTAAAACAATAATTACGAAAATAAATAATTAAATAAATATTAAGTTAACAAAAGTATTAAGTATTAAGTTTTACACATTTATGTATAAATGATAAAAAGTACAGATAATTAGCTGCATATGCGTTTAATCAATATGCAATATGCGTTTAATCTCTTAACAATTAGTTTAAGAAATGTAGATATTTTCGCTCTATGTACGTTTCAATTTGCCGTCTTTAATCCTAGAAAGATAGTTTACGTATGTTAAAGATAGTCATGCGTATTTTTGTATATTTTTTATTTGACCATAGATCGGGACATATTTATTATATTGAATAAAATATATGTTATTATGTATATTACACATATGTATAAATAATAAAAAGTACAGATAATTAGCTTAAAAAAAATAACTTGATTTTTTCTACAAATTAAGAAAACCTTTTATTTTTATTAAAGTATTTTTTTGTGAAAAAACTACAATTTTGTATTATTAAAAGAATACTAGAAAATATTAGAAATCAGAAAGCTAGAAGTAAGTTAGAAACAACTTTGGCAAATATAAAAAAAAATACTTTCTGAAAATGGCTTTTTTGCATTTTTTGCCTTTTATATTTAACATTCGCCCAATTTTATAGTAGGAATTAATACAATGAGTATATTTTTTCGCTACGGGCTCTAAAACATTGTCTTCAGAAGTACAATATACCTCTTTTGGCATATTAAATATGTCTTCAAAGTAGGAGTAGGAGTTTTATACGCTTGAGCATAAATGCTGATGTCAGTTTCATGCTATGCATTTCCATGTATTTTTTTTTTACTTTTTAGCTTTTTTGCCTTTGCTCAAATATTTTAGCGTGGTATTTCAAAGTCCAAAGTTAATCATATGAAATTTATAAATTAATAAATACATCCGTTTTATAAATTAAGTTAGTAATATTTATAAAACGGATGCGTCAAATTGACGCAGACTATCTTTTTAGAGTTTAATATAATAGGAAAAAAATATATTGTGCTAAATGTTATCAGGAAGTATAATATATTATATGCATTTAGTGTTTACAATGTAGGAAATTTATATTTTTTTCACAAGTAAAAAAAGTTCCGATCATTAGTACTTGTAACCGACTGGGGCCATAACCCGAAGATCATTCAAAATTATGCTATGTATCTTATAGTTTTTATTACAATACAATTTTTATAATACAATAGAATACATCTTATTTATGTCCGATAAAATACATCATGTAAATATATCACTACGTACATTAATTGTAACAGAGTATTGGCTGCAAATCGTTGCTTCACAGTTGAATGAGTGAAAAAATAATAATAATATAATTTTTATTACATACTGATCTACACAATTTATTTACTAAATTAAATAATTTCAATGTACCACTATGCTGTGCTTAGTTCAATGTAGTTATTAGATTATCATATTCAAAAAGATGTTTCGGTCTTTACAGCTATTTTCTACTGTGTTGTAACGAAAAAGGTTTGCTTTTCTAAATAAAAATACTTCACATTCCGATTCAGTAAATAAAATGAAAAAAGACAATAATCAACACTCATTAAACCTTTTGTTTTATTTTTCATAGGCACTAACTGATAGTTCTCTAAGGAACTAAATTAACTACATGGTGTGGGCTCATCCATTCAGACGCATTTTCCACCAGTTGCAAGCGCGCGCCGCCTTGAGCCTGCGCATCGCCGTGCAACTGCCGGAAGATATATTTATTATAATTAATTTTCTGTACTAAATACTAATAAACATATTTTAATTGTTATGTAGTATTATTCATTTATTGCACCCCATTATAAAAACATGTAATAAGCTAATCACGCATCAATTTCACCTTTACACTAGCGTGATTTGAAATTATAAGGTAATAAAAAAAACACAATGAGCAACATACACTTTGCTGGCTTAAATAATTTATCTAGCGGACCCGCGCGGCTTCGCCCGCTTGACCTATACGAATCTTTATGTAATATATTTTCAATTTTCAATAGAAATAGTAAGAAAATATAAACTTAAATAATTAAAATAAATCGAAAAAGAATAATAAGTAGACATATGAGTAAGATGAAAAATCCTTATCTTAGAAATAATACCCTACTCGGGTATTATTTCTAGATAGAAATGAACAAACACAATAAGTAATAGTAATTAAGGGAAATTCTTGATGTTAGAAAAAACTACTCTCCTTATTTCAAATTATAAATAAACATAACTAAAGAAAATTCTTTATATTAAAATAATACTATTCAAAATGGACAAAAAATAATATGTACCTAAACGTAATCTCTTTTTTTATATTAGAATAAAACCTCACTAATTAAAATGAGCAAAAAAAATAATAAGTAAACGTAACCTAAACAAATTATTAATATTGGAATAAAAAGTAGCGTAAGATGATATAAGACAAATAATGGCGCTTTCATAGCAAACTCAAAATGTTAATTTCAATAACCAACTAATCAGCTATAAAATATATGGAGAGCCAATTTTAAAACTGTTCGTTCTTTAATTATTATTGTAATTGAGATCAAGGACAATTGCGCTCTTGTATTTATTTTTCCACAAAAGTTCGCATAGCAGTCGTCATGAGTGTGTATGATACCACAAGAGTACGCACGCTAATTTAGTCGTATAGATCGCACTTGTAGATACCAATTCCGATGTATGATGTATATTTATCATGCCTCGATACAGTGCAAATGCTGCACTGGATCCAATCGTCAAACAATAGGCTCTTTGTAATCTACCTTAAAACCCAACAAAAAATCCACTAAATAATTAAAAAATAAAATGGATATTTTTTTTGTTATTCCTTGGTGGGGTTTTTGGTTTTGTAGTTGTTTTTTTTTATATTTTGTAGATTTTCTTGGCGGTTTTATTCTCAGTTCTATTTCGGCCCTTTTATTGCGTTTGATAACTTTCGGGTATTTAATGTTATTTGATTAATTCTTTTACTTCTTTCTTATTTCTTATTTTCGAAGCTCTTTCTTTTGGAACTCTTATGGGATTTCAGAAGGTTTTTATTGTCAGAATACATGGCAGTATATTCCGCTCAAGTTTCAATACAATTGATTCTGTTGGTTTTTCTTTTACTAGAAACCATATGAAAATAAAAAAACTAAGTAAATCTCAGTTGTCCATACGCACTCTTGCGGTATGACTTATTTTCAAATCACTAGGGCACACCTATGATATTGGCACACAACAACTACACAATTTACCAGCAATGACATGTTTTACATATTTTAATTTGAAAATAAAAAAAATGTTGGCTACGTGCATATCCTGCATTTGTTTATAACTGTCAAAATATATTAGCAAAATTTCAAAATATCGAAAATCTTACCTTTTATATTCAAAATTTAATATTTTGTTTTTAAAATTTTTATGATAGCGCCCTAATTCGGTGGCACTAACTAATTAGATTAAAAATTAATACATATTTATAAAATTAATATATAAGTACAGTCAACGTAAGTCGAGTAAATCAAAGGTGAATTTTACTTCACTTTAAGCAGAAATGTGCCTAAAATCTTAAAAAGGCAAAAACACTGAGGCTATTTTTCCCGACTGCTAAGGAAGGTTTATGTTTTTCGCGCGTATCTTGTATGTATGTAATATTCTTTATTACCTCATATCTCCAAAACTGCTGAACGGATTTACATAATTGAGATATCATTAGATTCGTAATAGCAGCCCAAGTGTCCTTAAATAGGTGACGTTAAAAGAAAACAAGCAAAAAACAAGCAGTCTGGAAAAAATATTTGTAAAAACAAAAACCCCGACTGCATAAAACTAAAAAGAAAATAAACAAGTCCAATAGTTTATTAGGATTAACAGTCGGGACCTCTTTAAATTATGCGGGGTTCCTGGTAAAGATTTTATTGATTGAAGAATTATTTATAGGTCCCGACTGTTAATCCTAATAAACTATTGGACTTGTTTATTTTCTTTTTAGTTTTATGCAGTCGGGGTTTTAGTTTTTACAAATATTTTTTCCCGACTGCTAAGGGAGGGTTATGTAATATTCTTTATTACTTCATATCTCCAGAACCACTGAACGGATTTACATAATTGAGTTATCGTTAGTTTTGTCTCAGTAGCCCAAGTGTTCTTAGATAAGTGACGTTAAAAAAAACAAATATGGCGGCTGTTTAACGCCATGGTACTTAGTGAAAAAATTTATTTTTCAATACTACAATATGTACATAGTATATTTTTACTTATAATTTATACTATTTAAACGTCCATAACGTTTCTTTTCAATACATTTTAGCTTATCTTCCTGCTACATAATGTATGTTTGTGCTGCCATTACTTAAATATAGAATACCCTCTCGAACCGATGTCGCTGTAAAGCTGAGCCACCAGCATTGTCCTCACGTTCATTTGAAAAAAAAAATACATTTAATGGGCATAGGCGTTGTTAGGTTTCTGGGTTGACCATAAAGTATACATATCTATTTATTTTTACCAACTTTACGCTGTATACCACATAAAGTAAAGCGAGCATAGAACGTAATGTCGAGTCACCCGGTTTTCTACGTTTCGTCCAAATATGGTGTGGTGGATCTCAACCTATTCATGTTTTGACAGAGCGCGAAAAATAGGCTAAAGTAATATTTAAATTTTATTATAAGCTATCGAAACAATCAACCACATTTCGTTATAAATTAGCGACTAAAAAGTGTTACACAGGCGTACATATAAGCTATAGGTGTTATTGTAAAGTTTCATCATATTAGTACTTTTTACGTGAAAGTGGAATAAACATCCATCCTCACAAACTTGCCAGTCGTAACGCAGGGGCACAAACTGTGACTGTAAATGTGATTGGTTGTGAGTTCGATCCCCACTCGAAGAAATGAATTATTTATTTAAATTTATATTTCCATTTCTTCGCCCCGGTGCTGAGGCATTTCTTAGCCCCAGTGCTGAGGCAAAGCGCGGCGTAGAGTTCCGCCACTCAACACGCAATGCCCCCAAAATCGGCGGTAAGTGAGGAACCGTCGAGTTTCTTATCAATAGGTTCTCTCTGTCTAGACTATATTCCCTCTGCCTACTCTGCTCTGTACGGTATCCCGTACACAGCAGAGTAGGCAGAGTAGGAAAAAATAAATAAATGATATCAGCGTGTAGCTGATATCATTTATTTATTTTTTATCTCAGAAACTTTAACATTTATAATACTATTAAGGACGATATTTATATATTTTTTATTATAAGTAAATAATATAATTATGTCTTTCTTATTTTCAGTGCTGGTGAATCTGCCCGTCAATTTGGGCCCGTTGTAGGTCGTTCGGTATCTGCGAGCACATCCGTAGGCGTAGATCCTTATGGCAAAGGATATTATGATCAATATGCCTCCGTTTCTAATTAATGAATTTATAAAATTGTTATTTAGTCATTTAAGTAAAATGTTATTATCATATATTTTCATGTGAAATTTTACTAAAATATTAAATCATCACTAACTTGATTACATATAAGATAAAAAGGTCCTTTAAAAATAAAGATTTAAATAAAATAAGCAGAAAAAAGTTTTTATCTTAATTTTATTTAGTTAAACACATATAATCATAATACTGTTGAACAAGCCTCCTTATCATATTCGAACTCTTAAAAAGCTCCTTAGTACTCAGCTCATAAGTTAAATTAAAGACACATACATACATCAAAATTTAAACGAATTTATTTTCGTGGCAGTTCCAGTCTATACTGAGGTCTATTGTAGTTGTAGCCAGGGGAAGGCTCAGGAGCAGGTTGAGGTATTGGTTGTGGTGCTGGCAGTGGGATTATAGGTACATGCGGAGGCGTCACGATCACAGCGTCGTCCGTCAGCCCAACGTCGCGGCTGGCCGGAAATAAATGCTGGCGATACTCCCTATTATAATATTGTGGTTGAAAATTTGAAGGCACACCATATTGTTGTTGTGGTACACCATATTGTTGTTGTGGTACACTATATTGTTGTTGTGGTACACCGTATTGTTGTTGTGGTACGATATATTGTTGTTGAGGTACACCATATTGTGTCGGTAGCTCCATACGCCCAAACATGTTTTCTAAGAAAGGAAATTTATTTGTCAATTTCGTCCATAGGCTTGGATTTCCGCCAACTTGATTGCTTCCTTGACCGTTGCCCCAAAATAGTCGTTGAGATGGTTCAAAGCTGAAATTAGGATTTACTTCCACGGCAAATGGATCGTTTGGCCCTACATTGTAAGGCAACTCCCGTTGTATGTTATAACATACAACGACTCCTAAAATAAAATAAAAATTAATGGAATTGCACATCAGTAAATATTGCAAAAAAAAAATATTGCGATTGAAGAAAAATTAATTATAAACCTAATATATTGGTACGTACCTAATATACTACAAAATAAAACGGCGGTGGGTGCATACATATTCGCACGAGTTACTGAGCCTCAACTGTGTATCATTGTTGCTAGTGATGGCCTTTATACTGGCTCTGTTTACTCCTAAAAGTGGACCTTGAAGAAAAATTCTCGTAACCCAATATTGAGAGTGTGAGGTAATGTATGGTGATGTAGCGGCTCACCCAGCGGCCGACAATAGGCGCGACATCTAGGTGACTCGTACTCGTGCGCCGTCTGCATGCACAGGCTGTGTCAAAATGTACCCACTTTTTTCGATTGATACGCTAAACTTGTCATGTACTTAATAAATCGGAGAGTACCAGTTTCGTAACTTACGTAACAATGCTTAAAGTAATCTTATATGCATTGACAAGATTCGACGGCTAATCATTTATAGCAGATACATCGAAATATCACTAATATTACAACCTATATTAAATGTGAATTTGATTAGTATTTTTTCAAATTGCAATTGAATTGTTACCTTATAGTGACTTTACCTTATTGTGAGTGACTGACGGCCTGATATTTTATTATGATTTTTTATCTTTCATAATTATTAAAGGTTTCTATTATATAAGTGTTCAGTAAAGGTATAATGAAATCGCTATAAAAGTAACGGTTCTTTATTATTTAATAAAAGCACATTGCACTTAATTTGTCATTAATTAATTCATGGGAAAAGTTTCAGAGAAAAATGGAGAACGGAGTGTCTTTACACTAGGTTCTCTCTGCCTATTCTGCTCTGTGCCATATACATCGCGAAACTAAAAAAAAGTTGAATAGAAATAACTACATTATATTTGATTTTTTTGCACGCCCTGTGTACCATAACAATATATGAAAAATGCACTAAAGTGTTTATGTGTGTTTGCTCAACGTAATCGGCATTATTCATAAGATAACAAGTATTTGTCTTTGATAGTTGTCACGGTATTGTCGTAGTACATAGCGTAGCGTAGCATAGAAGCGTTCTGTGAAATGTTGCCCAATACAGTTTTACTCACGATTTGGAGTAATCATTCAAAATTGCGAAGGCGTAGTTTCGTGGCCTGATTTTTTTTTCATTTTAGGGTCCAGTAACTCAAAAGGAAAAAATGGAAACCTAATAGGATCACTTTGTTGTCCGTCTGTCCATCTGTCAAGACCTTAAAATCTTAAGATCGCGTGGAAGTAACAAGCTAAAATTCATATAAAAGTTTAGATCTACGTCCCTATGAGCACAGATTCAGGAGAATGGCTTCCAAGTCGGCGCAATCAAAAGATAGCATTTATGCATCGATTTTGCTACATTTTGTTTGAAATTCTCCGTCTAATCCAAACCTATGGTACTTCCCGTATACACAAAACGACCACTTACAATATAAAGAAAAAATCTGAGTAAAAATTTATAGATACTTCATAGAAATAAATAATTACAAACTTATATTCTAGTTAATTTCATACAAAATGAGTGCTCTCGTCCGCAAACTTGTTTATCACCTTTATAAGTAATTAATTGTATTTCTCGTTGACCTACAATCCTGGAGTTGGTTCGGAAACCTCGGTGGGCGAGACCGATTCCCAATAGATTTTTTTCAATATTCAATAAATTAAATGTATTTTTATATTTTATTTTGTGGCTATTGTAAATTTAATTATATTACAAAAATTTACATAAATTCCGCCACTCAACCCCCTCGCCCCCTGCCTACCTCGACGAGTATGTGCGGGACACACCGTAACGTTAACACCTGTTTTAAAAATGCACGGACACTATAAAATATAAATACGTTAGGCATAATTTAAATGTTAATTAAAATAAGTACTTAATGCATTTGAAAATGAAATGATACTAAGAGATCTCTAATAATTTATTATTTTTAAATATGCATGTGCCTATGGGCATACATATGTAAGTATTGCTTATATTTCGTTATTATTAATAGAGACAGGTAGCAACATTAATCAGATTCTTATCTCAAAATCAAGTTAAAAGTTCAGCTAAGATTAGCAAATTAGGAATTTGGTCAATGGGTCAATAATTCAACTAATTTAACATGTTCCTGTATATTAATTTAATGAAATAATAAATAAACATAAATGTTACTAATAAATTACCTTACTACTACTTAGTTATAAGTATAATAAAAATATTTTCTTTATTTCATAAATTGATATAATACCTTTAATTTCGTTTATAATTTTTTTTTCAGGAAGGAAAATTCAATCTATGCTGTTACAGGATTAAAAGCAAAATTGAAATAATTATAATTACCTATATTTGAAAAGAAATATTTTTCTAAAATATTAAAATATACCAATATAACATCATTGAGGTCAATAGCATTTTCTGGTAGATTAGATTAGAGTTATTTGTGATGTGTCCAAACCTGTTTACCTATACTGTTTTTAACTACTGGCCTACACTTCTTGTATATAGTAGGGTCACATATTTAATTCTTAATATTTTATTTTTGTGTGTAATGTATCAAGATTAGTAGATGAAGTTGGCACTATCACTGTACCAGAATGGAAATATGTACTTGACCAAACATTGTGAATACCACGCTGTTCGAGATGATATAATGGAAAGATTAATCATTAACTCAAACTAGACAAGAGTAAAAATTATGAGGATCTAATGTCCGACATTAGTAAAGAACTAATATTTTTTTTCTAGTGCTGTATTTTTTTTATCTTCACGGTGTACCCCGCTCATAGGAGAGTAGGCAAAAGGGGACCTGGGGACCTAGTATTAACTTGTTAAGACACTCTGTTCCTACTAACATACTTTCGTTACTCACTTTCCGACTTATTGTGGAGGCATGTTAAGTGGAAGAACTAAAAATAGTAGATATTTCATTTACACGAGTGGGAATCAAATCCACAACCTGTCGCGATTACAGTCGCCAGCTTGTGCCCCTGCCACGCCACGACTGACTTCATTCTGTTTGGATGGATTTTTTTATTGATTTCTAATAATAGATTTTATTTTTCATATTCTTTTATTTGATTCTACTTTTATCAATACTCACAAATTAAGCCTCGCGAACTGTACCTAATTATGAAAAATAATTAAAATTATTGTCGAAAAAAAAATCAGCTTCTCGCTGTATCCCGCACACAGCAGGGTAGGCAGAGGGAACCTAGTGCTAAGACACTCCGTTCTCCACTTTCTGCTGAATTCTGGAGGCATTGCGTGTTGAGTGGCGGAACTCAACGCCGCGCTTAACCTCGACATCAGAGCGAAGAAATGGAAATATAAATTTAAGTAAATATTTAATCTCCTCGAGTGGGGATCGAACCCACAACCAGTCGGTTTTACAGCCTGACCTCAAAAAAAAATATTGTCGTGCAAATGTTTCATTTAATTCTAATGTGAATACACAAATATTTAAATTCACGATATATTGTAGAGACATAATTTTAAAAACTAAAATTGCTCTAAATGGAATTAGGTACAATCAGTTTGAATCAAGACGATGCCGCTCTGTTTTGAAGCATGTATTTATATAAATGACACATATTTTTGCATATAATCTACCTCAAGCCTGCATAATTTAGTAAATAACGGTGTAAGTACAGATACTTACAACGTGTGGTTTTTTATTTATGACATATTAAATGCCCAAAATTATCAAGTGAGCTTTCGATCAGCTTATTTTGCAACAAGTGTTTTAAGTAGGCGAAACACCATAACTTAAAAGCTGGCTTTATGTAATATTTATAAAAGATTACAACAGGAGAAGCGTAAAAAATGTGAATAGTTAACATAATGTTCTCAAAACAATGAAATTAAACATAATATATGTTTTAAGTACAAACCATATTTACAATTAAAATATATAAAATCTAGTGAGAAGGTACTATGAGTTCATTAACATTTTTCAGACAAATTCGGACAAATGAAAAAGATTTAAATTCAAAGCACGCAAGATTGTAAGTATTTACTGCGTCGGTTACGTCTTACATTTTTTATTTATTTTAATTTGTTAAAAGTTTGCCCAATTGCAAATGCGTATAGATATTTGTATTTGTTGTAAGTAATAAAATATCTAACATTTATTTAGTTTTATTTGAAGTAGAATAATATTGTTTGTCTTTTTTCATACCAATGTTGTAAGTGCGCATAATTTACATTAAGGAAAATGTTATCTTTTTTAATGTAGGTAGACAAACCCTTTTGAGATGGTTCTTTTTTTTATGGAAAAGACAAGGCAAACGAGCGTTGGGGTCACCTGATGGTAAGTGATTACCGCCGCCCATAACCCCGTGCAACACCAGAGGAGCTACAGGTGCGTTGCCTGCCTGTAAGGTGAGTTGGGCGCCGGACCTCGTCATTACCTGATGCGAAACGAAGTGGCATAAAGCCACTACTTCACGCCCATTTTAAATGCCGGGGGTGGTAATGATCCGATCGAGTCTGCCCATGTGTGTTGCTATTGCTGGCGACGTGACTCTACCACACGTACTTTAGTCGTCTCTTACGACACCACCAGTACCAGGATGATCCTATTCTAGGCCGGGGTCACACGGCACAAATCTATTATTGTTTAATTTGTTATTTGTAATGTAATAGACAATCGAATGAAAATTAAATTTGAGCAAATACAAAATTTACTAAAACTAATTTGAATGTGATTTAAAATAAACAATGCCTTCATAATTTCTTTCAGAAATAAACTTGAACATGAACTTTTTTTCAGAATGGTAACCTCTATTAAGAGGTATAAATTATTAATTATAATATAACAAAGAAGTAAAATTTGTCTGTACATTGAATATATTATACATATACATTAAAGACTGGCACACCTAATGCAGGATCAAAGTTAACCCAGCTTCACTATAGGAAATAACGGAGTCCTGTAAAAGCAATCCTGTAAGCAAATTAAAGCATTTTTCATAGACAATAAAACATTTTAAGATCTGGAATATGTCATGAAGAACCCAGTAGGGGGAACCTATAACTATTAAGTTGCTGCTAAACTATACAAAATAATAAAATGCCGCATTAGCAAAAGTTGTCTATTGTGATAGGCTTTTGTATTGAGAAATAAAAAATATTGAGAATTCAGGCCGTCGCGCGTCATGTTGTGCAAAGTGAGATAGCGTCTGACTGCAAACAGGATGGCTATAAGTTCGATTTCACCTCGTAAGAATGTATTTTTTCCGCTGGGTTTCCATACCATTAATGTCTACACGAAGTTTCCGATCGGTGGTGTAAATAAAAGGTAATTGTTATTAAAGGAGAATTAGCCAGGAACAGGAATGAGAACAAGTAAAGAATAAGAGAACAAGTAAAGTGTTTGTTTAGCAAACCTTGATAAGCAATTGAATATTTCGCAGCCTATTGCCAACCATCCTCATCGTCCAGGTCTTGGACAACTAGATCCATATATATATATATATATATATATATATATATATATATCCATATGTCGAAAAAACGGACCTAGAAAAAAAAACCTTTTTCTAGACATACTTGATATTTATATCAACTGATAGGCGAATGCCACATCAGTATGCCCGTAACTACGGACTACTGCAAATTCTTCGAAACGTGAATTTTCAATTAAAATGCCATTAATACTGTTTAAGAGTTTCACAGTTAATAACACAATAGTAAAGTTCAATAAACTAATAACGTTTCAAGTACTTGAAATCATCCTTAGCATTTAATAGTACCTATAAAAATATTCAAAAATGAAAGAAAATAACAATATATATTTTTAAATGTAACCATGAATTAAATTTTTGTAATTTTTTTTCAGCTTTACGTTATATCCCGCACGTAGTCATAGGCAGAGAGAATCTTGTGTTGACATTCCCGTTACCCACTTTTCGCCGAAATCTGGAGGCATTGAGTGGCGGAACTCAACGTCGCGCTTTGTCTCGTTTCCAGAGCGAGTAAATGAAAATATTTAATATTTCATTTCCTTGAGTGGGAATCAAATCTGTCGTTCTGTCTACTGTCTATAGTCACACACTTGTGCCTCTGCGACACGTCTGGCCTCATACTTTGTCAATCATTGAGTCAATAAAATTTTATTTTCCTAAGAATATTAGAAATGTTGTCAAATATATTCATATCTTATAGTTACAATCGTAAAATTATTGTAATGACTAATCTGTTTATAAAACCATTAGTATCAAGACGCTTATTTATATTTCGATTTAAACCAAGTCATTAAATCAAGTCGATTCAAATTCATAAATCTAGAGCTATTCTAAAGATTAATTAAAAATAATGATATTACAAATTAGAGGTTGAAGAACTCTTAAACAACTCTATATTTGTAAAACACACCTATTTTCACGATAGCAAACACAAGTTATCCGGATGTGATGATTCAAATACATTCAATATTGTAAAAAATCATTCATGCAAGAATCTATATATATGTGAATTCGACAATGAAATAAAAAAATAAAACAAGAAATTACATTAAATGGACTATATTCATTCCGTGTGCAATGTATTTTAAGTCACAACATACTAACAATAAAATACGACTCGCATAATTAGAATGGCCCTGGCGTCTTTAAAAACTTCATAGGTAAATTATATAAGTAGATATTCGACGAATTACTCATAAGCTTAATATTATGGATTTTAAGAAATGCAGGAAAATAAATAATTTTAACATTTGTCTATACATTGGCGTTAAAAAAAGATAAAATGATGTCAGTCGTGGCGCAAGGACACAAAGTGTGATTGTAAATACGACAGATTGTGAGTTCGATTCACAATCGAGGAAATGAAATATTTTATATTGTCATTTTCTTCGCTCTGGTGTCGAGACAAAGCGCAGCTCTCACATATAATGTGGATAAAACCATTCTTTCGAGTGGGGACCGGATGCATTGAAAAAGTTAATTATTAAACTATTTTGGAGTATATAATGTTATGAAATAAGATAGGTTTATATGCTTAAAATATCAGCCTGTCAGAAAATTGAGATATTTCCTGCTCTCTGATGTGTTTCGGAATTTACATAATTGACCAATTATAACCATAGCAGTAGCGTTTAAATATTTGAAATGCAAATTTATTTCTAAGCTTTATTAAAATTACAGGAATCCGCTCGCTATATTTTGACGTCTTAGATTTGAATATCCGTTGAAAATCAAGTATATTTTTTTACAAAAACTTTAAATTAATAATTTGCCTTATATTGGAATAAAAAAAATATTTATCAATAAATTAAAAAAACTCTGCGAGCGAGGGTGAAGTCATACGAATCCAACTACCGTCTAATCATGTTTAAAACATTTTGGATTTTCCTGATGAATAAAAAAATATATATTATAATATGTTGAATTATAATAGTAAACAAATAACATATGTGGGCGGTGTATTACATCATTTTGTAATGAATTATTTATTTCTAATGTACAACCTTCTTACGCTCGTGAACAATGGATGAG
>DWQW01002772.1:0-25282 GCA_018249695.1 Heliconius erato demophoon
GCCGGATTGACATGAGCTTATTATAGCTCTTCTAAGAAAAGCTAGAACGTTTTTTTAAAAACAAATGCTATTTTGAAATATTTAAATGGAGCCCGCTCATTTATTGTTATTGCCTAATAAACCACATTAATTATTTTGTTTGATAAAATTTACTCGTCTCTAACAGGTAACAGGAAAATAGTAATTATATATCTTAGGCCGTATGTTTCTATTTTACTTTTCATTTTGTATTTTTTTACTTAGTCAGCTAATTTAAACTTTAAATATAAAAATATAAAACATATTTTCTAAATAAATTACGTAGGCAGGCCATTAACGCATCATCAGCCCAAAAAAAAAAAACAAAAAACCACCGGATAATCGATATTCGATAACGCCGCATAATATCGATGCATTATTTCACGAACAATGTAACTAAACACGATGATTCGTCAATCCACGAATTTTTGGGAACCTGCGAAATCGATTCCCGCCGCGGTCTCTACTTAACAATGCTTACGCCATGGGCTTCAAAAACTAAGTTTAGTCCGTTTTGAAAGAATGGCGGAATCCTTACAATGCAGGTTGTATACAAAACTTGTTTGACCAGAATCGAGAAAGAAAAAAAAGTTACCGGCAAGTTCGCCTACAATAGCATTCCGGCACCGCCCGCGACCCGCCCCGCGCCCTCCCCCCGCGCCCGTCCCCCGCGCGCCCGCCCCGCGCCCCACGCCCCGCGCTCCACTCAGTCCGCGACCGAGCGCGACCGCGTGCGTTCCCTAATAAAGAAAATATGCGCTTTTAAACATAATAATAAATATAACAAACTGAAAACAATGTAATGTAAATTATAAATTAAATTAAAAAAGTATATCGTATTATTAACATACAATCACCTGTTTATATTTATGATAATAACAAAAACGTTTTTAAATAGTTCAAAGTGTTAGTTAAGATTGTGTTTATCAATTTTTTTTATTGAATAATTATTTTCAAGTGATTTTTTGTGTTTATTCTTCACCCATTATCAACAGTGGATATCGATTTTTGATGTCTGTACACGAACAGCTGTTTTGAGGATGCGGAAGATACTTGCTAGAACAATCGGCGCTTGAAACAGAGTTTCTTTTAATAAATACCTAATCAGTGATTGTGTATAAAAAATGCTTAAATACAAATTAAATATTGATTCTAACATAGTATTATAGTCTAACATATTTATTTCTACTCTATAAACTATAAAAATGGTGCAAATTATAAGTGTAGTGCAGTGAGTTCAGATTAATATATTCAAATATTTAATTTTAGTGTTTATAACTATTGTGATTGAACATAGTTATATGTTTTAACAAAAATAATATCTAAATCACGGTATATACTTACTATAGTGTTTCATAAAAGTTTTTTTGTGTTCTGTGTGCCTTGCTTTGGATTCTTTACGTGTATGTGGATTAAAACCTGTTAATAAGGTAAGCTTATGTTTAAATCTATTACTAAAATAAGGAATTAACTAGAGAAATGGCTATTTTTAGTTATTTCTAAGACGTGAAGCGTTCAGTAGTTCCGATAGGTTGAATAGGCCTAATGTGGCGTTCTCCGTCGAAGTATACTGATACGTTTTACTAAACTATTTGAAAGTTCTAGAATCTAAAGAAGTATATAATCTAACTTAAAATAACTTTTTAGTTAGTTTTCGTTGTTACATTTTCAACTAACCTAAGTTGTGCTTATAAAAAAGATTTAATAGTTTTTACTTGATTGAAAGTTCACCAATTAAAATATAAAGTGACATATTTAACATTTAATAATTTATCAACTATACTTACCTAACTATATTTAATAATTTATACAAGAAAGGGAATATTGTCTGTTAAAAAGTGTTAACATTTACAATGTCTAAAATATGATATGAAAAAGCTTAAATTGATGTTAGACATGAGAAAACCTTTAATTTTATTTTACATGAAATAATATTGAATTAAATTAAAATTCCACCAAACTGTTCATTTAGAGATTAAACCACAATTTTTCAAAACTTAAACAGAAATATCTGTAAAATCCAATCACTATATGGGCAACTTAGTAATAAGTAGCTTTGTTTTAACTTACAATAAGCTTTAATATTAATAAATAGTCAATTTTTCTTGGTGAAACAAATAATAATATTTATGTAATATATTCAATTTTTTCCTCTTTTTAACCTTTTTAAAATTATTCCACACTATGACTAGAAAACAATTTTAAACTTTTCTAAAACTAAATATTTGCTTAAATTACAGTATATCATACATCCATGTGTAAATATATATTTTTAAAGTAACAAATCACAGATAAAATATATATTTTTTAAGTTTTTTATAATTCAAATGTTATCTATGAAAACTTTAGAATCAAAACAATTCTACCTACAAGAAACAGAACACTTTCACTTTCATTGTTTGTATTAATTTTATATTGCTTTCAGTTAACTCAATATTGTCATATATTTTTTATCTATTTAAATCAAACTATAAAGAAGAATATAATTTGCTCATTGTAAAAATTACATAATAATCTATACTAATATTGTAAAGTTATAAAGCTAAGTTTGTTTGGTTGAATGCGCTAATCTCAGGAACTATTAATTAGAATTGAGAGTATTTTTGTGTTGAATAGGCCATATATATTATATTAACTGTATTATTTATATATAACTTATTATTTCCGTTTGTATATTTGTTTGAAGCTGCAGGTTAAAGCTAGCAATATTATATGTAACAAAAAAACAATTCACAAACTTTGATGATTTGTGCAAGTGCATCATTGTTGCACCAAATTATACACCAATATATGATAATAATTAACAAGAGGCCGTCGTGGCGCATGGACACGATCGGGCTGTTGCTGTTGAATGGGTTGCGGGTTCGATTTGCACTTGTGAGAATGAAATATTTTATATTTTCATTTTTTCGCTCTGGTAAAGAGGCAAAAGCGTGGCATTGAACACACAATGCCTTCAGAATTCGGCAGAAAGTGGGGAAAGGAGAGTCTTAACACTAGGTCCCCAGGTTTCCTTTGCCTAAAACGCTTGAAGCTAACAAATATAATTAATAATACATTATATTTGGGATACATTATATTTGGGCATTTGATGGGTGTGGGTTCATTTTTCCCTATAGGATCAGTATTCTTTAAAATATGAGCCATTTAAGGCTATAGTCTGACATAATATGATATTGGCTTTCACCACTAAACACACTCTTTTCTTATTGAATGATAAATAGGATAGTTATGTTGATGAAACTTAAAATACTTTCTAATAAGTGAGTTTTTACTTAAAATAATTAATCAATTTGCTTACTAGAACGCGCTTATTACATAGAAAACTGCTTCAAATGGAAAAATTCATTTTGTATTGAATAATGTATTTATTAAGGAACGCTATATAGGATTATTAATAGGTACCCACAATATTTACAATAAAAGTATTCTTAGCGCTTAGGGCCAGTTTCACCGGTTACAAATATACATACAATAGTTTTAGATAGTAATCTAATAATTAATTCTATCTTACAGACAGAGTATTACTTATTACATTTTTTTCCCTTCACACTGTATCCTGCACACAGCAGGTTAGGCTGAGGGAACCTAGTGTTAACTCTGTTTGCCACTATATAACTAGTTATTAGTTTACTATTACAATTTCTTATATTTTCAAGAATATTTTTCTCATTAATGAACGATAATAGTAGGTAATAATTGATACTATTTATTACGTTTCAAAATTACAAATAAGTATGTAAAAAAGAAATGCACGTGTCAAATGTGTATCTACTAGATATTGCTATTCGAGATCTGTGAAACCAAAAACTATAGTTTGTCTGGCAGATAAGGCTATCCGGGACTTTATCAGCCAGTGGTGAAACTGGCCCTAACATAAGAATCGTATAATTCGCAGCTTTTAGTTATTTCCATTTGATAACAGGCTAAAGGTAGTTTAATAACAAAAAATATAATACATACGCAATGATAAATTAATGCTATTAGATTAGACGATAAATATACTAAGACTTACTGTTATAAAGCTGAACAATCTGTTTGGTTGAATGCGCTGATCTCGGAAACTATTTTGCTATACAATAGCTTTTAAGCTGTAGGTGTAATTCACTGCACCAGCAGTCAAAGTTAATTTGAACTCTTAGAATATGTCATATGACAACTCTTATTTATTTCGATGTTACAGGCAAAGCCATAAGCTAAAGCTAGTTACACAATAAAAAAGTTAAAACATATGAATCAAGATCCTACAATCTGTCTATCACTGCCAATACTGTCTATTGATACCATTACATTAGGCAGAAATATACGAGTACTAGTATGGGGAACGGAGTGTCTTGTCACCAGGTTCCCTCTGCCTACCCTGCAGTGTGCGGGATACAGCGTGAAGCAGATTTTTTTTATTATTATTATAAAGCTGAAAAGTTTGTTTGGTTGAACACACTAATCCCGGGAACTACTGGTTCCAATCGAAGTCATTCCCTTAGAATGTTTCACATCACTGACAACTCCTAGTTATCCCCATTTCACAGACAAAGTCGCGGGATAGAGCTAGTCTCACCATACAAACGATGACACTCAATCAGTCTATCATCGCCAATATCGTCTGTTGATCCCATTAGATTGGACAGTAAAATATTAGAGTGCATTTTGGCTCCTCTTTGAACCGGCTATAACTGCCTATGTTTATAGGGCAACAGTATTTCAAATTTTATTGCCTGTGCCACGTTTGAGTCATAATTATTCGAGATCATTTGCGTCGTGATGCAACCTTTTGTTCTTCGGTACATCCAGCTTGGTCTATATTATGTATGGAAGTAGGTCGCTTTGTCTGATATACCCATCAAAAGCTGTGTGCTGAGTTTATGTATGGTATTTTGCTAATATATATCTAGCAAATGCACTGTGTATATGTATGTAAAACTCATTTGTTTTGGAGTGATGCGGTGTAGAACGCTGAAATTATATAGGTTGCTTGATGAGCACTAAAAGAGAATTTTGCGATATTCTTACGGGAAGGGAAAGAATAAGATCATACGTTTTTTAATCCACGCAGATAAAGTTGCAGGCTCTGATTCGTATTCGTATATATAATAATATAACATTTATTTAGCTATCATGTAGCTTTTAGATACAACTTCCGTGGTCAAATAAAGAAAAATAAAATTTATGTTTGGCCCAATAGATTCGAAGTGGCATAAGTAACTCTGAGAAAGATGGCGTCGGGTTTCTTTGGAACAATTAATGTGACATAACATGACATTCACCTATTAATGAACTCTCCAACACAAAAAAGAATTCAAATCAACAGTTCCTGAGATTAACGCGTTTAACTAAACAAATTCCTTAACTTAATAATATAGTCTTGTATTTTCAATATTAAAAGTAGCATTTTCAAATAGTGCTACCCAATATTCCTATATATGTATATTAGAAAAGAAAATTGACTCGTCTGTCTGTTTGAGAACTATTTAAACGACACCGACTGGTACGGCGTATAGTATACCTACTGTACATGTTTATAAAAGTGTTGAATGCATGACCTCATCGCGGTAACACTGCTATACGATAAGTTTAATGATGTATGTATGTATGTTTATGCTATATATAGAGAATTTAGAGAATATGTCGATGTAAGCGTGAAAAAATACTCTTATATCAGCTTCACGCTGTGTTTAATTTAGGGAACCTAGACTCTCCGTTCCCCATTTTCCATCTAATTCTGAAAGCATTGCGTGTTGAGTGGCTGAACTCAACACCACCCTTTGCTTCGACACCATAGCAAAAAAATGGAAATATCAATTTTTCGAGTGGAGATCGAACCCACAACCACATGTTTACAATCACATTTTGTGCCCCTGCGCCACGACTGGCCTCAAATAATCTTGTATATTTTTTTCTTTTACTTATACTCTTATTTTTTTTTTGTAATTTTACTTAAATTGACATTTTTTAACTTACTTGCACAAAAATTAAGGACTGTAGCCAAGTATAATAACACAAACAGAGACGTCAGTTAATACTAAATATAGATTATATTAGGAGAAATGTCACCCAATCTCCAATTTCTTTTTACTATGACCATGGCATGCCTTAGAATGAAACAGTCTTAGATCATATCCAAATCCAAATTGATATTTATTTTGGAAAAAATACCGTTTAAATTCAATTGTAAACAGAGGGAACCTAATGTTATGACACCCCGTTCTCCACTTTCCGCTCATTTTACGAGGTTTAATATGTTTATGGTTTAACGGTGTTTATGCCTGCTACTCTGTTGAGTAGCAGACATAAACGCCGCGTTTTTCTACCATAGAGGTAAAATCAAACTAATTTAAATACTATCGAACCAGTTACCATTCTGGTTCCAATCATTAATATAGCTGATCTTAAACATCAAAATAACATATATCTTACTAATTTATGTAAAGATTTTCCATAACTTCAATAACAACAAGTTTAAACAGGCGAAACCGCGTTTAGGCCGTTAGTCTCATATAAATCAAACGCAAGCGACCTTTCTAATCTCATAGTAAATAGTTAAAGTTAATTTTTACGAACTTCCACCATGTTACAACATACATACAATAATAAATATATGAATTCAGTATTTATTATACATACATACATACATCATACATGGTCGTTCTTAATAGGAACTTAATTAACATAATGTGATTTTGAATGTAAAACTAACGTTTTTGTGGTGCTAATAAAATATGATAAAGTAACTGATTTGAATACAAATTGAGATTTGTTTTTAGTTTCTTTTTTTGTAGAAATACTTGTTATTGCGATATAGTTAGCTTTAAAGTGTATCACGCACATAGCAGGGTATGTAGAGGGAACCTGGGAACCTAGTTTAAGGGAGTTTCCATCCCCATTACGACAATGTTATGAAACACACAAACTTAATAAAGCTTTTACTGACTTTTGATTTCATAGACTTCTAAGTAATGTATCTATCATACGATCGAATAGTCAATTCATTATGAAGACCTTGCCTTAAGACCGTCGTAGCACAGCGGCACAGCGCTGTATCCACAACGGTTGTGGGGTTGGATTCCCATTGGAGGAAATAAACTATTTTCTATTCTGCTCCATTAACGAATTTCGTCGTTGAGTTCTGCCACTCAACACATAATGTCTTATTAAAAAAATACCCGCACACAGCAGGGTAGGCAGCAGGGTAGCAGAATCTTGTGTTAAGACACTCCGTTCCCGACTTTCTGCTGAATTCTGGAGGCGTTGCGTGTTGAGTGGCAGAACTCAACGCCGCGCTTAGCCTCGACACCAGAGCGAAGAAATGAAAATATAAATTTAAGTAAATATTGCATCTCCTCGAGTGGGGATCGAACCTACAACCAGTCGATTTTACAGTCACACTTCGTGCCGCTGCGCCACGACTGGCCTCATGCCATATCGCCATGTCTTGTTAAATCTATATTAATTTGTTTCTGTTGCTGACATTAATGTTCTGTCAAAGTAAAGTAGCTATTCAAGCTGTAGAAATAGAAAGCTTAAATTTATTTCAAAGTAACGATTGCAAGACAAGTTTTTACGTATAACCATCTAACAAATCGTCGCGACCTCCCGCAGGCTTTGATAATTTAATATTTTTTTTCAACTTCTAAGAAAATACTTTAATATAATATTTATAGTGTGTTCATATATGATTGTGATGTTGTAGGAATTGAGTAATACTTGAATATGATGTAGGTATATATAATATCAAAAATTATCTAGTTTTTTAATTATGACTAGTGGGCGCGCGCGGCTTCGCCCGCTTATTTGGACACTTAGGGGTGAATTCTAAAAAAACCACGAAACACGTGTTCAATAAAATATTTTTAACAGTCTGAATTAATTTTTTTATAAAAATCGGTGGTGATTTAAAGATTTTTCCATACAAACTTTCAAACCCCTTATTTGCACCCTTAGGCGGTGAATTCTGAAAAACCATGAAACACGTGTTCAATGAAATGTTTTTAAGAGTCTGAATTGCAAATTTTATAAAAATCGGTGCCGATTAAAAAAAAAATCCATACAAACTTTCAACCCCTATTTCATCTCTTTAGGGTTAAAATTTTTCAAAATCCTTTCTTAGTGGATGTCCAGAATATGAAGATAAACATCTATCCAAATTTCACGTTTCTACCATCAGCGGTTACGGCTGTGCGTGCGTCTTACCTCAGTCAGTCAGCACAAGTCCTTTTATATATATAGATTATCTGAGATGAAATATTTACTTAAATTTATATTTCCATTTCTTCGCCCTGGTGTCGAGGTTAAGCGCGGCGTTGAGTTCTGCCACTCAACATGCAATGCCTCCACAATTCGGCATAAAGTGGGGAACGGAGTGTCTTATGACACTAGGTTCCCTCTGCCTACCCTGCTGTGTGCGGGATGCAGCGTGAAGCTGATTTATTTTATTTTAAAAATTATCTAAAATTTTCTCGTAAATTTATAAGTACTTATAATGTTATACGCATATAAACTTTTTTTACTTAAATAAGGCTTAATCTATCTTCATCAAAATCGGTCCATTTGTTTTCATCCACTCATTTCTTGTGTCATGTATAAAAAGATCATAAAGTAAGTATAATTTTTTTTTATTACTTTTATAATTAGGATTCTATTTTCTATCTTGATTTCTCGTGCAGGACGTCTCTTAGACTCGCTAGTATTATATTAGATATTAAAATACGATGATTGTCTAATGTAAAAGATTTAATTATACAGCTTGAGGAATTAATCCATATCCAACTTATAAAAATTTTCTGTTATAGGATACTATATTGTGAATACACTCTACATATAAATTCTATTACATCGGTAACAAAAAATCTTAAAAGATAGGCTTTTCCGTTATTTTTAGAATCTCCGAATCGGAATAGAACCCACAACCGTCGCGTTTCCAGTCTAATGTTGTGTGGTTACACTACGAATTAAAAAAATAATAATAAGACAACGTATAAAAATTTGAATGTAGCGGGATTTGAACCCGCCCGTCCGCCCGTCTTTGCGCCCCTATGGACACAGTCCAAGCGCTCTGACCAACTAAGCCATACGTTCTTATCGAGCTACGTCGAAATTCTTATACGCTTGTTACAACTTATTTGTGTTGTTCTATTTTCTTATTAAGTGTGGAATAACACTTTAAAAATGTTTAAAAATATTATAACCAATAACCACATTTATAAGCTAATACTATTAGGAGATCTCGCGACGATTTTATATACGATTTTCTCTGCTATTCTTCCATATAACTTTGGATTGTACGATCATATTCAACGGAAGTCCTGTGGAGTATGGGTTTTATTGCGCGTTGGTAGCAGTAAATATATCGTAGGTAGGTAGGTGTTTATATCTTGAAAGTGGGTCAGATGCATAATATACCTATATAGGTATATCAATCGAATCTGTTTGGTGTCGTATCTTCTGTCTTTTATCAGGTTTGGTAGTATGAGTTTTGTGATGGGATTAAATATATTGATTTTTGACCTTCACACATTTTGTAGACTAAGAGTCTTAATTTTTTTTTAGAATTAAGCTATATACTGCACATAACAGGGTAGGCCGATGGAACCTAGTGTTAAGACACTCCGTTCCCTATTTTCCGCCGAATTCTGGAGGCATTGTGTGTTGAGTGGCGGAACTCAACGCAGCGCATTGCCTCGATAGAACTAGAAGAAAATGAAAATAAACGAGTTTGTTTTTCAGTTACTAATAGATAACAGACTCTACAAATGTACGTGAAGTAAATAAAATGTTACATAAAGTAAAATTTTGTATGACAAGCATCCTTTATACTTAGGTAAAATGTATAGTAACAATGTTTCATATTATACCTAAAGCATATACCTACTGGGAATGTTAGAAAATTTAATATCATCAGTTATTAAAACTTCAAGGAAAATAGTTTAAGTTTAATCATCCAATTTCAAAATTTAATTACAAGTAGCAGGCGAAGTTCTTCTTTAAAATTAATATCTTTGCATTTTGAATACTTTTAGTTAGAAATTTGTACTCACAAATAAATGTGATAAGAACAAATACTTTTAACATTTTTTTTAAGTGTTATTCGACACTTTGGAAAGAAAAATAATTATTTTGAATACGTATAAAAATTTGTACGAAGCGGGACTCGAACCCGCGCCTCCTCGAAACTGACAAGTCGCTCTGACCACTAAGCCATACGTTCTCATCAAGCTACGTCGAAATTTTTATACGCTTGTTACAACTTATTTATGTTGTTAGCATCTCTGTAGGGAGATTTTAGAAACACTTAATAGACATTATTTAACTAAAACAATTTGAAATCTTTATCTTTATCTAAAAAATAAAGATAAAGATTAAAAACATCTTATAACATTAAAAACATCTCAACTGTCTAACTATCAAATTTCATGAGATACAGCCTTGTGACAGACGGACTGACAGCCAACGAAATCTTAGTAATAGTCTTGTTTTATCCTTTGTATATGAAATCCTTAAAAACAATCCTACTTTTAATCTATATGTTATACATAACTTTGTTATATAGTTGAAGAGATTTTTTTACTTGGACTTATTTTATTTAGAATTAAAATTGTAAATTTATTTTCGTATTGGGTAAACCATTTGTTGAGAAAGACTAGGAAGGTATATGCTCATATGTCATACATAAGAGTTGTCTCTTAGATATGTCGACGAATCTAATTGCGGTTATATATTTTAATAAGATTGTCGATGAATTTCAGAAACAAAAAATCTAGCTAAATATATATATTATATTAACTAAATATTTAAACTTATGTCATATTTATCAATACCACATACCGTTTTTATCTTTTTTCTACGAATAGATATATAAAGATTAGTTAAAGGAATGCGGCAAAAGTGAATTTTCGTGTCTATAGTGCATAATGATAATTATCCATGAGTACTTGCGTCAATCGTTGGCGTTGTTCTTTTCATGATATAGTATCGTATTTTACAATTATATTAAGCGTTAATTTATCTTTTATACATGTTTTGCTTTCGATGCCTTCATCAAATGAGAGTCGAACTCGCTTACCGTGGGTTCCGTACTGATATTTTTTACGAAATTATTACTATACTACTGGAAGTTCTCCTTTTAAAAAAATTGATAATTGAAAATAATTCAAATTTCATACAAAATGCAGCAGAAACATAAGCTAAAACGCTCGTATCGTTTGATTACGTTTACTTACTTAGAACTAACAAAATCTTGAGATATATGGTCTTGACAGACGGACAATAGAGTGATCCTTCCTATAAGGGTTCCGTTTCGAGGTAGGTACCAGATCCTAATCCGGACTATAGTTTATTTCGAGTTCTTGTTCTATGATAAACATATTGTTTATCAACAAGTATTTGGTTATAGTAAAATTGCTAATGCATAGACGCCAGGGTCTTCCCAGGGTCCAGGTAAATTAATAAAGAATATAAAATTAAAATTTATGTCAAATAAATATGTCAAAATAACTTTGTGGCAAAGACTGTTGTGGCATGGTGGAATAGGATGTTAATGTCAACGTGATTGCGAGTTCTATTTCCACTCAGGGTAATGAAGATATTTAAATAATTACCATTGTCGTTCAGATAGAAAGAAGCCCTGTTGACTTTCTTTACCCAACAGGCAAAGTCGAGAAAACAGGGGGAAACCTGAAGATAAGAGTGTCTTGTAGCTACGTAGGTTCCCTGTGCCCACCTACCTTACTGTGCGGGAACTTTCAGAATTAATATTTTGTTACTATATTATGATATACCACATACCTACGTAATAGATTCAAAGCCAGATTTACATTTTGTACGTACGATCTGATTACATTTCATTGTTTTTAATTATTTTAATGCATTCGATTGCCTAATTCACGTTCCCACAGCGATTGTTGTTGGTTGTTTTGTTTTGTTATACCGGATTTGTGGAATCATTGATGTAGGTATAATACCTACCTGTGTGTGTACCTGTTTACTGATAAAGAATTGATTTAATTTCAATTAATTTACTGTTTTAATTATAGTACGGTGATAGAGGGAAGTCACTCTTTATCTCTTTTTCTCTTGAATGTTTAGGAACAGAAAATATTTTTAATTCATTAACCGTGATGCCATCGCGCAGTACTTACTGGACAGCGAACACTCCGGACTGAATTATCAACACGTAATGTCTCGAAGTAGGATGGAAAGCGGAGAGGGCAGTGTCTTCACACTCCGTTATTTTTGCTTTAAGCGAGACATGTCAAGCTATGAAAAAAAACGAATAAACAACCTCACTAATCAGTTTTTCATCGGAAGACTTAATCGGTTTTATATCATTTCGATATTTGAAATTATATAAAACGAACGAAGAAAATTATGAATTAATATTATTATAACGTAAAGTATATAGATATTACTTATGTATAAAACTATTCCTTTACTGATTAACTTACAGACTCACGAAACTACACGGAGTAGAACGCCGATATTTGGCCCGTAGGTTCTTTATTGAGTGTAGAGGAGTACTAAGAAGATTTCTAGAAATTCTTACGGAAACGAGTAAAGGCAGGGTTATATGTTTATAGTTCGCAATAAAGGAAGTTGCGGCCAGTCAGTGGCGTAAAGAATAATATTTCAAAGTATCTCTCCATAATAAAGTTTGTTTGAAGTAAATTCAAGTAGAACTGTGTTTTATGAAAGGTTTATATACCTGTTTTAATTTAACTTCCCCTATATAAAGTTCCTACTTACTGTTTCTTTTATCTACTCTATAGCTTGTTAGTTATTTTTTATTGTCTTTGAAAGTTCTATGTTGATGCTAGATCGTTCTAACTTTAATATTTATGTATTTATCTTGTTATCTATACATATTTATCAAGTCAACGCAATGGTCGTGGGTTCGATTACCGTTCGGGGAATTATTACAGGTACTATATTATTAGTTATTTTCATTTCCTGTCGTATAACAATACGAAACAGTGCTTTAAGTAATTAGTTCCGCCACTTAACATGCAATGTCGCATAAATTAGATGAAAGGTGAGAAACGGAGTGTTTGTTTTCTTCATATTTTTAATTTATATTTGAACTATTATATACATATACGAGTATATGTTGAATTTTGAGGCCAGTCGTGGCGCAGGGGCACAAAGTGTGAGTGTAAAACCGACTGGTTGTGAGTTCGATCCTCACTCGAAGAGATGAAATATTTACTTAAATGTATATTTCCATTTCTTCGCTCTGGTGTCGAGGCAGAGCGCGGCGTTGAGTTCTGCCACTCAACACACAATACCTGGAGGAGGAACTCTGCAGAAACGGAGTGTCTTATCACTAGGTTCCCTCTGCCTACCCTGCTGTATGCGGGATACAACGTGAAGCTGATATATTGAATTTACAGAAACTTCCCAAAAGTACCAAGCACACATCTTCGATGTGAAATATTTTCATTTATTACAGCGCCAAATGCAACCAAGATCGGGCACGCCACGGCCTCCAGCCAAGTGAAATGCACAAAATCCATTCGGTTTTATCTCGTTAACTACACACTGTACTATAAAACAACTCTTAATGCTAAGGTATAGAGTCGAAATTCCACCATCAATAAATTTTTATGCTATAGATGACGTGTTCAGTAGAATTTTATGTTAATTGTATTTAAACTTTAATATTTTTTACATAAAGTCGAAAATTGCTTGAGAGAATTGAAATAAGGGTCGGATTTGTATTGTCAATGTGAAATATACCTTAAATCGTTACAATACACTAGATTGTCATTTGTATGGTGTTTTATAAGGTTTTTTATGGTATACGGCCGGCAATCAGCTGTTTGGGCACGCGTCGCCCCTCGGGAGCGGATGATGTCAGCTCCCTTCGTAACGTTCTATTAAATTTTCTAAAATTGCGCCCCCTCGTGGTTTAGTTCCGTAGGTATGCGCTGTCGCTGTCAAATGTTAGACATTACCGCGGAGATAGGAGCTGTCTAATGTATGCGGATAGCTAACTTGGTGTGAAATGTACGTGTACGCCTGACTGATCTTTTATAAGTTTATGGTTTTGTGTGATAAGTGCTGATGTGTGTTTGTTGGTTTGTGGATTTTTAGTTGTGTTATGAGAAAATAATGTAAGATAAATATATTGGAATTGTTTTTTTTAACTTTGCTGTATCGCGCACGTAGCAGGGCAAACAGAGGGAACCTGGGAAGGTAGTGTTAAGACACTTTCGTTCCCCACTTTCCACTGTATTCGCGAAGCATTGCTTGTTGAGTGGCAGAGCTCAGCGCTGCGGTTTACCTTGGATTCCAGAGCTAAATATTTCATTCCCGGGAATGATAAACGAACCCACAACCATCGCTTCAAGACGGCCTCATCAATTTTTTCATACATTTTGTAAATAATGTTTCTTTTCTATTATTAAAATATTCATCAACATCAGTTCTAAGCTATTCCATTTTTAGAATCATTAGTCACATCCATGCTAACTATAGCAGAAACACAATACGTTACACGTCTTACGAAACATCCATTTGTAAACATATCACATCGCATTTTGTCAACATTAGCATCAATCTTACAAACATAAATTATAATTTATTTTAGCCGATTCACGTTGTATCCCGCATGTAGCGGGATAGGCGGAGGCGGAATCTAGTGTTAAGACACTCCGTCCCTCACGCACCGCCCAATTTTCGAGACATTGCGTTTGAAGTTGCGGAATTGAAGGCCCGCGTTTCGTTTTGTCACTGAAGTGAGGAAATGAAAACAATATATTACACCTTTTTCTTTATGGAAAATGA
Organism: Heliconius erato demophoon; assembly: GCA_018249695.1. Classification (NCBI taxonomy): domain Eukaryota; kingdom Metazoa; phylum Arthropoda; class Insecta; order Lepidoptera; family Nymphalidae; genus Heliconius; species Heliconius erato. The sequence goes on from DWQW01002772.1 coordinate 14,794, forward strand.
CAAGGCAAACGAGCGTACGAGGGTCACCTGATGGTAAGTGATACAACCCCGTATAACACTAGAGGAGTTACAGGTGTGTTGCCGGCCTTTAAGGTGGAGATAGACGCGCTTTTACAAGGTACCCAGTTCGTATTGACCTGGAAACACTGCCGCGGGTAGGCCATTCCACAGTTCCGTAGCACGTGGAAGGAAGTTCCTACGAAACCGCGCAGTAGTGGAGTGCCACGTACCTAGATGGTATGGATGGTATGGTGAGCGGCAGGTAACAGGTCAAACAGTTCTCCAGAATTCCCCATGATAAATGCGGTAGAGAACGCATAGCAAGGATACATCTCTACTCAAAGCCAATGTGTCAGGCCCTGCACAGATCATTGGATCCCTAACGATTCCAACGGCTCTACGTTGTATGCCATCAAATGGGTCAAGCTGATACTGGGGTGCACAAGCCCGGAGATGAGAACAGTACTCCATATAAGGCCGAACCTGGTGGAAATCGAATCCACGACCGTCGCGTATTCTATAATATAATGTAATACTTCAACTTTCAAAGGTGGTAAAAACTTGTCGCGTTAGATAGATGGAGCGATACGACGTCGCCCTATGAATAATGTATGTGCGGCCTGCCTTTTAATTCCTTTGTTGATACACTACTAATTAACCTGCGATCACTTACTTTATATGTGTTCTACTCTTATTTATATAGACATAAGGTCGAAAATGCCTAGTTTTAATTTCTATTGTTTATATTTTCGATATAATCTCGCCTTTTCCCGTAAAACTATTATTTTCTAAGGATAACAAAAGTTAGTGCGAACTGTTTGGTGCATCTGATATTTATAGTCTATAGTATTAAATTTATATGAATTTTCGATCGTAGTTTACTATTTTAGCTTATACTACAAGATTAAATATATTTTTATGTTTTTTAGTTTTTATTTTTTAAGTCCTTTACATATAATATGTTGCATGTTGAACATGTTCTTTTTTATCTTAAAGCTGTATCCCACATGTAACATGGTGGGCAGAGGGAACCTGGAAACCTAGTGTTAAGGCACTCTGTTCTCATTAAGACACTTCCGGTCTCTACTTTCCGCCACATTTTGCTGGCATTACATATTGATTGGCAGAACTCACCGCGCTTTGCCTCTTTAACAGAGCGAGGATATATTAAATATTGCACTTCCGGGAATCGAATCCACATCTTGTCGCGTGTATATTCAACCAGCTTGTGCCCCTGCGCCACGACTTGCCTCAATAATAATACATAATTACTTTATTATAAAACTTTTTATACTTAACTGATAACATTTTCAGTGATTCTTTTAATAAAGTTATTTATTATTTATTTCATTTTTCTATTTATAAAAAGGTCTTTAAAGTTAGTAAAAACTTATAATTTATAGGATTTAATATAATATAACAACAATATAATTTTATTATTGAGAAAATAACTCAATCAAATCAATGACGTAAATTAAAAGTTTTTATACATATTATAATGAATATTATATTTGAGAAGAAGAAGATAAGGAAATAAAATATTTTCATTTCTTCGCTCTGGTGACGAGGCAAAGCGAGGCGTTGAGTTTCGCCACTCAACACGCAATGCCTTCAGAACTTGGTAGAAAGAGGGGAACAGTGTCTTAACAGGTTCCCTCTGTCTACCCTGCTGAGTGCGGGATACAGCGTGAAGCTGAAGTATCGTAACACAAGGTTACCTCTGCCTACCCTGTTATATACAGGATACAGTGTACAATAAAAAAAACCTGAAATATTTCTCAATTTAAATCGATAAAATCGTCTTATTTAACATATTAGGCACACATCTTAAGCACAACATTGAAGAGTACTTATAATGTAGTGCTATTGAAATATCCGTACCTATATCGTTCGTCCCAATTTAAATGTTGTATTTACGAGTTATCAAATTAGAATTCCATTCACATCCAGGAATTACTAAATAGGCTTCACGCTGTATCCCGCACACAGCAGGGTTGGCAAAGGGAACCTAGTGTTAAGACACTCCGTTCCCCACTTTCTGCCAAATTCTGGACGCATTGCGTGTTGAGTGGCAGAACGAATCGCCGCGCTTTGCCTTGACACCAGAGCGAAGAAATGGAAATATAAATTTAAATAAATATTTCATCTCCTCGAGTGGGGATCGAACCCACAACCAGTCAGTTTTACAGTCACACTTTGTGCCCCTGCGCCACGACTGGCCTCATTATTGAATAGGTATTGACGGTAAATATAATGGTGTGGGTTCGATCGACGCTTGAGCTTTTATACCCAATAATTAAGTTGGTTATATTCTAATTATTCCGTATAAAATAGAGCCCGGCGTTGAATTTCGCCACACACGATGCAATGCGTCGTGTTGTGTGGTGGAGCGAAGCGCTCTCAAGTCGGCGATCGATGGAATGCCATTTTTATTGATAAAAATACACCTGATTGAGAACGTGATTTCAAGATGGATTTCAGACTTAAAAGAGATTAAAATATATGGGCCTAATAAGTTTTCTCTGCCTACTCTGTCTGCTGTATGGAGGGAGTAAAACGTAAAACTGAAATACAAAATATCTATTCCAAAAGAAATATTAGTTCCAAAGAAATGCTTTCTAAATGTAACAAATAACAACAATTTCTGAATTTTGATAAGGCCTTTGACTACATATGGAAATGGAGAGGATTAAACTGCTTTGATTTCGTCACATAATACGCAAAATCTTAAAAGCTGCCAAAAATATAGTGATTAATGTCAACAGTCTCATAGGAGATGCATGTAAAAATGAATAAGATATCTAACTTTTTTAAAAAACTTACACCAGTCTATAACAAAATATGTATTAAATATATGATTCTTTCAAGTGAAATCGACCCACGATCAACGAGCTTACAGTACCCACTTACCCTAATACTTTATTTATAGATATTTTAAACTTTGATAATAACAATCAATATTTCTAATAACTCAAAAATTTATCAAAAAAAAAACCTACGCTCAAGTAAAATATGCTAGTGATGAAGTCATATTTTCCATTGAAATGAAGACATCGCCATACATTATGCATGCTATTACATACGCAGTCTCTTCTAAGATATTGTGTTTTTATTTCTTCAAGGAAAGCTTATATTTGCTGTAACCACACATATAGAATTGTAAAGTTAAAATTAAAGTTCTAATTGACTTTAAAATTAACAATTACTCACGAACTGTTATTCAGATTAGATTAAAATAATATTTCAGTAGCTCTACTTAAAAAGTGCGGTGTTGAGTTCCGCTCAACACGCAATGTCTCCAAAAAGCGGAGAACGGATTTTGGTCTAGTGATCTGGGTCCTCTCTGCTTACCCTGCTATGTGGGATAAAACGTAAGGGAGGATTCACACTATATTATTTATTATTTGTTTTTGATACGATCTCGATCATTTAATAATATTCTTATATGAGAAACAGTTATAAGATAATTTATCATGTAAGAATATGAGTTGGACCGAGAATCAACTGTGACTGGCACTATAGTGTGAATCCTCCCTAAAGCTGCTGTTTTTTAACTTTTTATTTACATGCGGAAAGTTCACTTTCATCTCTTTACCGATATTCAGATTTTAGTAATTTATATTACTTAATATGCAAAACCACATAGAATAAAAAGAGAATTTCCAAATTTATAAATAAATATCTATATATATAAAAGGACTTGTGCTGACTGACTGAGGTAAGACGCACGCAGAGCCGTAACCGCTGATGGTAGAAACGTGAAATTTTGGCAGATGTTTATTTTCATATTCTGGACATCCACTAAGAAGGGAATTTGAAAAATTTTAACCCTAAAGGGATGAAATAGGGGTTGAAAGTTTGTATGGAAAAAAAATTTGTTCTGTACCGATTTTTATAAAATTTGAAAGTCAGACTCTTAAAAATATTTCATTGAACACGTGTTTCATGGTTTTTAAGAATTCACCCCCTAAGGGTTCAAATGAGGGGTTGAAAGTTTATATGGAAAAATCTTTAAATTGCCACCGACTTTTATAAAAATTTAAATTCAGACTGTTAAAAATATTTTATTGAACACGTGTTTCGTGGTTTTTATAGAATTCACTCCTAATAAGCGGGCGAAGCCGCGCGCGCCCTCTAGTAATATTATATAGATACTTAAAAAAATCCAAAAAAAAAAACGACTAATATAACAAGAACTTGGCCCTAGTGTAAATAATGACTGTCCAAAGATCTTACAATCAGTATATGTATACTCGGAATCGAACCGCTGTCCCTCGCCCGTAGGAAACGATCCATCACCGCGTTATCTAGCAGGAAACAGGATTTACTATTCACCTATCTACTGTCCACGCAATTATGCTCTTTCGTACAAGGAATTAAAGGCTAATTTGCCGAAATTACAACATTTAAGTTATTAGTTTGAATCGGTAAAGCTTAAGTTATAGGGATATGTGATTTTAAATGAGTAACAAATTTTACTGTTTTTGTAATCACCAACATCGGCTTGTGTCTTATAAAATATACTTAGTTAGAATTTTAATATTTTATAAAATTTATTATATTATACACTAAGGAAATAAAAATATTCAAGATATCTATAGGAAATTGAAACGAGAAGTAACGAGAGTCGAACCTACGACTCTTGAACACCGCGTCGTTGGCTTAAATATTACTTATAGATTGCATGTTTGATATTTTCATAACTAAAATGTTAATTTCGCATTTTAAGCTAAACACTACTATTAGTATTGATTCACTTTGGTACGGTGTTCTAATTTGCTTTATTAAAAAGATTTGAGGCCAGTTGTAGCGCAGGGGCACAAAGTGTGACTGTAAATGTATTGACTGGTTCTGGGTTCGATCCCCACTCTAGGAAATAATTATTTATATTTATATTTTCATTTCTTCGCTATGATGTCGAGGCAAAGCGCGGCGTTGAGTTACGCCACTCAACACGCAATGCCTCTAGAACTCGGCGGAAAGAGGGGAACGGAGTGTCTTAAAACTAGGTTCGCTCTGCCTAGCCTGCTGTGTGCGGGGTACTGCGTGAAGCTGATTTAATTTGAAAAAGATTTTTGCGACAGAATATAAGGAAATATCTTATTTTAAATCGACAGCTAACAGACGATTAATATTACTTTTTTAGACGTACAAAAAAAACAAAACATAGCTTACAACATCTGCTTACGTACTTCTATTCTATACTAGAATGAACGTAACAACAATTTTAACTCCACTTAAATAAGTACTCCTTAAATCTACTTCTACAACTTTTTCTACTTCATTGAATAAATTGAAAAAGCAATGAAAGGGTATTATAACTGGTTATTGTTGTTATACTTATATTGTAGTGCTTTAAATAATACGACTCGCGCTTGACTCGATGCGGGCGACTTGATGGGCAGAAGTTGTGAGTGTGGCATCTGTTATAAGATTATAGCGGATTTTTCAATAAATTTAATATAATATTGGTAAGTGAAGGTAAATTTTGCAGATTATTAATATATTAATACTATTATGTGGCAAATTAGCTTGTGGTTTTAGGGTTGCGTACCTCAAAAGATAAAAAGGGAACCCTTATACGATCACTTGGTTGTCCGTCTGCCAAGAGCATTTATCTTGAGATCTCCATAGACGTCTGTCGGTTGTGATATTTAAAAAAAAAATACTGCATATGCCCGCACATTTGAGTTTGTCAACTTTTATAAATTGTACTTCCCGCTTGCAATTCTAAAATTGGTACGGAAGCCTCGATGGGCGAGTCCCATTCGCACTTAACCGGTTTTTTTTATTTTACACTTTCCTTTATATAGCAGGGTGCCAAAACGAAACTTGTGTTAAAACACTCCATATTTCTCCCTATAAAATTCAGTCAGTTCAGAGTATTTTTAGAGTTTACCTATACATATTAAAAATCAAATAAAAAACCTAAAAGTTACGAGAGTATAATATATTAATAGGAATATATACATTAAATACTTATTTAAAAACACAAACATGATAAAATTCGAACCCCCACCCATCGCACACCACCAAAACACGAATCCACGTACGTTTTTATCACCACAAAAAATAATCAACCGCTCGTGCTTCACACCAAACGAGTTTAGTAAATAACTTTAGGAGTCCCGACCGGGCAGCCTCTAAAAATGTCAGGCTGTAAAAACCATTCCGCTTTACGTCGCTTATTGGCAGCTGCCTTTGCATATTATTTAGCCACCTCCGCGTACACACGGTATTTCTCTTTTTTTCCTTCTCTTTTTATTATTATTTTCTGAATAAATCTCTCTCTCTCGTAGGTACTGAGTGTAGGAAGAGTTCTCTTTTTGCGTTTGATTTGATAATACAAGTTCAGATGTTTTATTGCTTTTTTGTTTTTTTTTTTTGGTCGGTATGAGTGTTATTTTGCTCCTTTGAATGGGTCCAAAATTGTTTTGTTGAGTTAATTTGACTTTTATATTTAGGTGAAGGTATGATTTGGTGTTAATTAGATTTTTTTATGTTTTCTTTTCTTTTTTTTAGCTTCACTCTATGTCGCGCGTATAGTAAGGTGGGTAGAGGGAACCTGGGAACCTAGTGTATATTACACGTACGTTACGTTACTTAACTTACGCTATTGAGACAGACAGACAATGATTAAGCGAAGCTTCTGGACTAATAAAGTTGAAATTTTGCATGTGGTTAGATTAGCGAGTGTTGGGAAGTATTAAGAAAGAATTTCTCGAAACTTCTACGGACACGAGAGAAAACAATTATAGAGTTAAAGATCTTTTTAACTTTAATGTAGAAAGGAGTTTTATAATGTTGTAGAAAAAATCAGAAAATTAAATCACAATAGGTTTAATATGAAATACGTCTATAAATTACTTTTTTATTTACAACTTCACACTATATCCCGCACATAACAAAGTAGCCAGTGGGAACCTGAGAACCTAGTGTAACACTCCGTTACCGTTAAGACACCTCCGTTCCCCACTTAGGCAGATTACTTTGTTAGGAAATAAATATGAAGAAACAAATTACAATTTACATACAGACATCTCAATGTTATTTATATTGCGTACTAAAATAAAAAGTACTCAAGACATATTTCAAGTTATTTTTTCACTCATTTTATTAATGGTTCAATTAGGTAGTACGCAGTTGCTTGCTTTACCGTTTGCCGACATTTTAATAAGTGATCTTGACGTGTTTACGGCGAGAGTTCTGTAATAGATATCGTTTATCGTATATCGCGGATGCTTTTTTTTTGGTTGTCTAAATAATCCTACCAACTACAGGTCCTGGTCGGTTTCCAGAAGGCGCGGCTTCGAGTCCCGCTACGTTCAAATTTTTATACGTTTTCTAAATAAGTATAAACCTACCAAGTAGATGTGGATAGCAGGCTTCATCAGAATTATAAAATTAAATCAGTTTCACGTTCTATCCCGCACACAGCAGGGTAGGCAGAGGAAAGCTAGTGTTAGTACACTCCGTTTCCCACTTTCCATTGAATTCCGAAGGCATTGTTTGTTGAGTGGCAAAACTCAACTCTGTGAACGCGTGATTTCTTTAAGGCATTTTGATTGAAATATCAATTTAATATAGGTACATAATAGTAATTTGTAAAAAAATAAATCCATTTTTTGTCTTATTTCATAATGAGAGAAAGTGGAGAATGAAATTCCTTAACACTAGGTTCTCTCTGCATACTGATACAGCGTAAGACTACAAAAGAAAATAAAGCAAACAACCACTATTTCTCATTTATTTAGTCAATAAAACTTTTATACGGAATTCGAACCCACTACAAACCACAATAAAGTCTAAGAGCTCATAGCGAGCTTCACGCGTCAGAATTCAACCAATAGAAAAGTGTAATTACCACTTACATATCGGTTTCAGATTTAGATACAAGAAATAGTGACTAAAAGTAGAATCTAATTAGTGATCCAATCGTAAAATACATTACATACTGTATAGGGTCGTGTAGTGTGGGTTCAATACAACGGGTGCAAAGGCTCACTCCATATAGAGCTTTTAATTTACTTTCGCGTGTGTTGTTTTGTGCCACTAGAGTTTTCATGCTTTGTGCGTTTCCTTTTGATGGATGGACTGATGACTTCAATGATCTTTGGTGTAGGTACCTAATCAGAATTGTGTTTTTTTATTTTTATATCTGCTTCACGCTGTATCCCGCACACAGCAGGGTAGGCAGAGGGAATCGAGTGTTAAGACACTCCGTTCCCCACTTTCTGCCGAATTCTGGAGGCATTGCGTGTTGAGTGGCGGAACTCAACGCCGCGCTTTGCCTCGACAATTTAATTATTTAATAATAAAAAAACGCTAAAATATGAGGCGTTGAGTTTCGCCATACATCACGCAATGCCTCCAGATTCGTCCTCAATCGTCCGTCATTCCTTCTGCCTGCCCTACTATGTTCGCGATGCAGCGTGAAGCTACTAAAATCAATTTAATAATACAAAAATATTCGTAGCGCAGTGGCACGAATTGTGACTATAAAATAGACTGGTTGTGGGTTCGATCCCCACTCAAGGAGATGAAATATTTACTTAAATTTATATTTCCGTTTCTTCTCTCTGGTGTAGAGTAGGTTCCCTCCGCCTACCCTGCTATGTTGCGGCTGATTTTTTAAATAAAGTTTGAGATTTCTATTAGTGCAGGGAAATGGAAAAAAATATAACTTCGAGTGGATATCGAACCAACAAGCTTCGTTCGCGTTTACAGCTAGAAGCTCTTCCATTGCGCCAAGACGACCTCCTATTTTAATAGCAAGTTAATAATTATGTAAAATTATTCAAATGTAAAACATAAAGAAAAATCAATTTCTTAAAATATAGATATTCTCATTAAAGTATTCGTATTTTTAATTATGAATTGCGGTAGACTCTATTCATTTTGCTTTTTAATTTTTTTCATTTAGAAATCTTAGTATTTCTCGTCGCGGCAACATTTAATGAGCTTCTGATTAAGAAACTGGGGATTGCAAAAGTAAAAATTTTTTGATTTGAATATTTTACTATTAGTTCAGCTATATGTAAATATGATGGTTGTGGGTTCGATTCTCAACTTTGGAATGAATTATTTTCATTTTCTCACTCTAGTAGCACAGGCGGACCCCGGTGTTGATTTCCGCATCTTAAGAATACTTCCAGAACTTGCCAGAAAGTAAGGAACGGGAAGTTGGAAAGTTTCCAGATTCACTCTGCATACCCCTGCTGAGTGCGGGATTCAACGTGAATCTGAAAATGAAATCTTCACTTCTATATCGTAATAACTAATAACATAGTATGCGTTGTTAAACCCATCGTAACATTTGTGATGAGAAAGTTTTTTTATTATTTTTATTTTTTAATTATCTATTCTAAAAGAAATGTTTTGAAGTAGCTGTACAGCGTTTGATTACCTTGTCTGCTATATATCATGGTTCATTTGTTTTTCTGATTCATGGTGGCCTTTCAGCTGGGTAGTCGCAGGGAACTTGGGAACCTAATATTAACACACTCCGTTCCCATCAAGAATCTTTCGTTTCACGTACCTGAATTATGGAAGCATTGCGTGTTGAGTAACCGAACTCAGCACCGTGCCTTTAAATTTCATTTCCTCGAGTAGAAATCGAACCCACAACGAGAACCGACTGTCCGTTTCCCATATTTAATACTTACATTTTCTCAATCATCTCAACATATATCTATCTACACAGCATTACAAACTTAAAACCGAACGGGTCATATCTGTGCCGTAGGGACGGGACCCTTGGTTACGTAACCCGAGGCAATTAAACGTGTAATCGCCTAGCGTGTGAAGGGACGAGTCACGTTTGTCAGTGGATAGCATTATATAATTATGTATATTTATATATATTGAGGCTAGTCGTGGCGCAGCGGCACGAGGTGTGACTGTAAAATGGACTGGTTGTGGGTTCGATCCCCACTCGAGGAGATGAAATATTTATTTACATTTATATTTCCATTTCTTCGCTCTGGTGTCGAGGTTAAGCACGGCGTTGAGTTCTGCCCCTCAACACGCAATGCTTCCAGAATTCGGCAGAAAGTGGGGAACGGAGTGCCTTCGAACGATTTTTAAACTTTGTGTCATATCTAAAAATTCTACAGTTTTTAACTTTTTTACTATTTCACAATGCTTAGTCCAACTATTGTGCCTCACAATCGTAGCATCGTATGTAGAAAAATATGCAAGGTAAAGGTGCAATATCAACTTTAGTAGCAGTAGTCAAATGTTCAAAGCTGCCCCCCTTGCGGGGTAGCTTTGAACATATATGAGGCAGTTTTGAACTATCATCGAATTCAATGAAATTAAAAAGCTTTTAAGTAATTTTATCAATAAACTTAACATTAGAAAGATGGAGATCAAATATCAGTACCATGTTAACTGAAAAAAATAATATACCTAGTTTAATATTGCGATTGTACTAGTACTAATGTTAAATAACTTTAATATTATTAATAGACTTTAAAAAAACAAAAAA
>DWQW01002773.1:0-25273 GCA_018249695.1 Heliconius erato demophoon
ATAAAAATGTAGTTATATTGTCATAACTATAGTAGTTGGACATATGGTATCGCGGACTTTTTTATAGATATTGATGCGTTCTATAATACTGTAGAACATTATTTTGTTCTATCATCAATAGTTTTCGTAGCGCACGCGATGATAAAATTTTTTAGATCAATTTCTTCACACCTTGGGTTACATTATTGCATTTTTCTTAGGGATCCCTATTTTTTTTGAAAATGTAATATAGCCTACATAGGCTATATTACTATATCTTCACTGTGTACTGTGTACTGTGTACTATATCTTCACTGTGAAGATGCAGCTTTCTAATAGCGAAAGAATTTTTGAAATTGGTCCGGTAGTTGTCGTGTAAAAACAATACAAACATACATACATACATACATACATACATACATACATACAAAAATACAAATCTTACCTCTTTATAATATTAGTATAGATAACGCAAGATTGAGTTATTGTGATGGCGACACGTGTCTGCTATTTAGCTGGCTAACCCCAAGCGAATTATAGCAGTATCGTTTATTTAAGGGACTTTTACAGTCTAGGTACAAAAGAGAAAGAGAAGAGAGAGTTGTTAAAGTATATGTGGATTATATCAATACATTTTGACTAAATTGTAGGTTAATTAAAATGAAATTATGTTTATGTATGTATTAATAAACAATTTAAACTATTTTCATGAAGCATATGTAAGACCATATATGTATATTTTATTTTAAAAAATCCGTAAAATTAATTCCTCGTGCATCAGTTTCTTAATATGAAATAACAAAGTGTTTATTACAATCTTAAGTATGCGAATAACGCTTTAAAACAGCAATTGAGCTGCTGCGCTGTGGCGCTGTGTATTATTATAATGAAGGAGATGAGGAAATCCCAACAATTAGTGGCACAAAAATAATAAGTGAAAATCTTTTATTATATTAGTAGTGTTAGCATAAGTTACTTATAATGTAGTAATAGGTGTCACTGTAATTACGAGTACGTCATTTGATATTGTTTCCATTATCGATTGTATTAAGTGGCGGTAGTGTGCTGCGTCTTTTCCGGTGGATTTCCAATATAAGCACAAACGACACGGCACTCATGTTCATTACGTTCATTTTTTCGATATTGTCAAGACAACTTGTCATTACATTTCATATTTCAATATTGTGACTACGAGAGTATATGTGTATATAACAAGTGTAAATAAATTTATTGTAAAAGCTGGATTTTGTGTCTGATTTGTTGGTTCGCCTAACAATAGGTACTAAATATATACTTACTTTGGTTTTGCAAAAGGTGCATATAATTTACATACATATAATGAAATTGTAACGGATCACTCGTTCTCGCTTTCTGTACATGGATGATATATGAGAAAAACTCTTATTTTCTTAGTGTATGTCCTCAACATTTATCAATATAATAAAACCTAAAAAAATATTTTTTTTAATTTTATCTCAGGAACGACTTGACTGATTGAAAGGCAGTTTTCACTATCACATTTGTAAACTTCAATTAACATTGAGTGTTTGCTTTATTTTAGCCGGTTCACAAATAAAAAAGGTTATATCAATGTAAAGAATTGTGTTAGACTAAATCACAAAAAAAAACACTTTACTTTTCATAGTTAGAATAGATATTATCTTTTAAATGATAATGTGTTAACACACGAAGGACAGATTAGCAAAAAAATATTGCGTAGTTCAAGCGGACGAGGCCTCAAGCGGTTCGCAAATATAAAATAAAACAAAAAACTGAATGTTTCTAAAAGTCACGTCTTCGAAACTACTAAGATAGATGAACATATATATTTTTAATTACAAGTTATTAAGCAAAGGTAACTTAATTTTAAGAACTAAAATATCTCATTTAGAACCATAATAGACCAGTTTAACTACAAAGTATGAAGAAGGCTTCTTAGCAAAAGTTGTTCAGCTTGATGACCACTTACTTATGACGAATAAAAATCTCATGTTTTTGCTGGTAATCGGAGGACAGAGTGTCTTGTGACAGAGTTAATAAAATTGGAGATAAAGATCAATTAGAGATCAGATCAGAGAGAGAAACCGATCTACGAAAAAATCTAATAAGTTCTATCTCAGCGATGTTCACTATAATTTAAATCGAATAGTTCGGCTTTCACCTTATAACATGAAGTTTCTTATATAACTTGCTTATTGTAATTAAACTTTTACGAAAAGATTAAAGAATATTCCTGTCTAGTTTTTTTTTTCATCTTCACGCTGTATCCCGCACACAGCAGGGTAGGCAGAGGGAACCTAGTGTGAACCCACAACCAGTCGATTTACAGGCACACTTTGTGCCCCTGCACCACGACTGGCCTCTTTTTTAATGCAAATCTTCCCCATAGTGGAAATCGAACCATCAACTATCAAGTATTCGGATACATTAAGTATTGTACAACAGCGAATTGGGGCCTTTAAAATAAAATTTAATATTTCAGTTGCCATTCCAAAGTTGTCAGAATATAAATTTTATTCAAACAGAAAGTTCACATAATGCTTTTTGTTAGTATTTCCGGAAAGACCGGAAGTTGATGACCGTTTTCTACATTATTCACTCCACTCCAACGTGCGTTTACTTTTCATGAAAGGAGAAGACCACTGTGTATTTTTTTTAAACTTCAAGCTTAACCCGCAAATAGCAGGAGAGAAAGAAAGAACCCAATAAAAAGACTCTATTCTCCGTCAGAATTCGAGGCATTCCGTGTTTCACTTCAGAGAAATGATGTTAAGCAAAGTTAGAAACTTACTTACTTAACTATACAGTTTTAGTACTATGTAATGAATCTAAGTAAATTGAGTTTACTTTGTATGGAGACACTGCTCATTTGGTCCAACAATAACCTGTTTATGCTTTTTTAAATATTGCAGGAGACACAATCAAAGTTTATTAACGCTTTCCGTATACAGTAACTAAATTGCAATTACGTCATTACTCCAAATCATATTTGAAAAAATGATGTATTATTCGTAATTTTTATATAAGTAAGATAGTTGAGAGAAAAAATATTTCAAATTATACAAGAATAAAATCTCTCACTTCACAAAGATTAAGTACAGTAGTGGTAAATTGAGAAGGTATCAAAAGAAATAATGATTTCCAGCAGAAAGGGAACTTGAATTATATTAGCCAAGATAATGGAAATGATGGTAGCGGTTAGCGCTTACAGGATTAGTTCTACAAAGGATCAAGCGTCCTCGTGGAAGCGCCAATCCGAAAAACAAGATTAAATTTCAATTTCAATACAGGAGTTTCACATAATTTTCTTTATAAAGTAACAAGATTATATTGTCGTACGTATTTACTTCAATTGGTTTATTTGGGAAACGTTAATATAAAATAATTATTTTTATCTTACTGATACCCACCCACACTCGTGACGTGAGTTGGCATTTAGCTCGCAGGTACCTGAACTGTTTAATGTTCCTTTTAATTATTTCAAAGTGATAAATCTTCACAGACAGTCGGCCGTAAACTTTTTCTCAATAATATAATAAATTGCAAATACTCTCGAAATACATACATATAACTAAAAACAGAAATATATTCACGCGCGGCTGCTTATTAACAAAACATTAAGCAACATCAGAACAACGACGCAAAATACGTCCCAGGCGACCGCTTACTAAGCAATGCTGCCGTAGTGTTATAAAATGAATATACCTAAAATATATATGAAAAGAATACATATTGACGCTATTTAAACACTTTTGTTGGTTAAAATTATACCTCATTATGTAGTATGCACTCATTTTGTACAAATATAAGTTTGTATTTTTTTCTTTGCCTATAAATTTTATTTTTTTACCTCTATTGCAGGTTCTCTCTCGTGCCAAATTTAATAGCTATAGAGTAGATCATATGAAATGCAACAAAAATGATACATTAATAATTTTATCTTTTGATTACATTGCCTTAGAAGCTTGATTTTATTGGGCTTTAAGAGACCGTACAACTAAATAATTAATAACAGTTTTAGCTTGATAGCTATATGTGATCTTGACATATACATGGTCTTGGTAGACGGACAGACGAACAACAAAGTGATCCTATATAAGGCTTCCGTTTTTTTTTCTTTTTGAGGTCCGGAACACTAAAAAGATAATTTACCGTACTATGTCAAACAAGATACTTATTACTATAAATATTATCATAAAATGCAATGGTATAAAATGAAATATGCTAAGAACTTCAATACACACTTCAATTTTTCTTTTTTTAGAATGCACGACATTTTTATAACTCAATCTGTGAATAAAAAGGACGCTTTAACGAATTCCACTGACTTTACAAAGTAGTTTTCGCTTGTGAATAATTTAACGTGCAAATTCTATAATTTATTTTAAAGTTATTATTTGAATGAAAAATTCAAATTTAAGCTTTAAATTATTAATTAAGAGGCCAGTGGTGGTGCAGAGGCACAAGTGTGTGTCTGTTATCGTGACAGTTTGTGGGTTCCATTCGCAATCGAGGAAATGAAATTTCAATCCTCTGCACGTGGTGTCGTGGCACGGCGAGGCGTTGAGTTCTACTACTCAACACGCAATGCCGCCGGAATTTGGCGTAAAGTGTAGAACGTAGTGTCTTAACACTAGGTTCCCAGGTTCACTTTGCCTACCGTGCTATATGCGAAATACAAAGTGAAAATAAAAAAAATGGTAGTACAATAAATATATACATAGATAGCTATATTAACGTGAAATTTGTTAAGTAAAGTAGACTTATTATTCTTATTAGTAGAAAATCAAGAAATAGTTTAAAAAAATCAGAAAGTTACAATGCACAAAACAGGGGACGGCAGCGGAAAACTTAAAAATAGACTAAAAAATATGAAAATGGAACCCATAACCATCATACAATCAGATGGTGACCCACGGCCTAATCTTAGCATAATTGTTGCTAAATACAGAAAACAAACATAAAGATATATAGCAACATTCAAAACATCAAACTTACACATTTATTCAGCGAGCTTCACGCATAGGCATAATAAAGCATAGAATCCTACCAACTAATAATTTAAGAGCAAAATAGCGCTTGTAGCCACACAACTGAAAATCTGTGACCGACAGCAGTACGAATCACGAGTACGGGTAACAAATATGAAGGGATATGCCTTTATTAGAACCTTTTCTAAAACATTATAATACAATAATAAGACGAAATTAATTTGTATTTAGGTATATACATATAATTAATGAAATTAAAATCTTATAAATTAATTAACCGCTGCCCGTCAACCTAATTGTGTCTTTGGACTAGAAACGTAAAACGTTAATTTTTTAAAATAATAATATATAGGTAACTACGGCCCGCCCACGGCTTCGCCCGCCTAAATTACATGATTATTGATTTAATAAGTGGAATTGATTGACAACTATAATGACTTCTAATATGATGATTATACGACATCATCGTCAAAGAGTTTTTGATTGTTTTAAATAATACGACCATTGTTGATATTTGACATTTATAAAATATACATAAAGCTAATTATTTATTACAGGTATATATTTTTGTAACTTTATGTTCTTTTTACCTATATATTATACTCTGTTAAATGTGCTGATGTCACTTAATAATTTAATGTACTGCTTCAGAAACGGCCTTAAATGTTAAATTATTGATTTGGAGGATTCACAATATTCTTTGTAAAATAACTGTAATAATTGCATATTAACTCCTGTACAGTTTTTAAATTAGTTACATATATTATATGAACGAACCAACCAAAAAATCTTTGTATTTACGTCATATTTCTTTCAAGATCGTTCTTTATCTCTGTGTTGAATTAATTATGTCGTAAAAAAATCAATCATATTAGAAGTCATTATAGTTGTCAATCAATTCTGCTTATTAAATTAATAATCATGTATTTTAAGCGGGCAAAGCCGTGGGCGAGCCGCTAGTATTATATTTAGAGATGACATTACTTTTTTGGGAGACTCTCATTCCCGACATTTGCTTTTCCTTCCTCAGCAATCCTTTTACTTTCACATCCTCCCGACTGTGGAATGCCTTACCTCTGAATATCAGACGGGCAAAATCTTTAATTACTTTTAAACGACTTCTAAAACTACATTTCAATGTTCTCTGAACTTCTTGTAAATCTAAAATTGCCATCTAAACCCTTTTAACTGTTAATTGTCACTTATAAAGATAAAATAAAGAAATATAAATAAATTAAATTAAATTAAAAAGCAATATATTTTATTCTTATATATTTTATATATATTTTTAATCCATGCATAACACACATACATTCTGCTTTCATTAATTTCCTTAATTCACGATGATGCAAACTTCGATTACATTTCACTATTTGATGACGACATGCTAAAAAAACTTGTTATATCAACAACTGTATTATGATTGAGAATAAACAAGTTTTTAATTGCTGAGACCAGTTGTGGCCCCGGGGCACAAGCGTGTGACTGTAAATGCGGCAGGTTGTGGATTCGAGTCCCACTTGAGGAAATGAAATGTAAAGTGTTGAGATCGGTCACTAACACATAATCTCGTAAAATGGGCGGTAAGTGCGAAACGGAGAGTATTACGCGTTGTCGCGCGTGAAAATAGTTAACTTAAATAAATTTCTATAATTAGATATTTTATTATGTTAATGTTTTATTGTTCAGGACATGCAAAATATAAACTATAATCATCTCAAAATATTACAGCTTACTATAAAGCTTACCATTATAAACCTTATTGCCGCATAGAAAACATATAACAACAAATAACAATATCGAGGTCGAATTAATTTTTTATGAGTTCCCCAAACACTGAGATGTAGTAACAAATGCTAACTGTCCTACAAAATGATTGTTCATGTTATTTTCCTCGGGGGCCCTGAATGGATCTGGATGAATTAAACGAACGAACGATTTTGTACCACAATATCTCTTTAGAGACGTTTGATAGGTTAATTAATTCTATCTAGTTTGAAGATTATTTCATATAAAATATATTTCAGTATTTCTGTTTCTTGTCTTGGCTATCTTAGCACTAAATAGATAAATCCATTTCTCGAAAGAGCTAAAAATATGACACTTATTATTAAACTTTTGTTGAGGTCAGTCGTGGCGCCGCGCAGGAGCACAAAGTGTGACTGTAAAATCGACTGGTTGCGGGTTCGATCCCCATTCAAGGCAATGAAATATTTAATTACATTTATATTTTCATTTATTCGCTTTTGTATCAAGGCAAAAGCGCGGCATTGAGTTCTACCACTCAACATACAATGCCTCCAGAACTCGGCAGAAAGTGTAGAACGGAATGTCTTAACACTAAGTTCCCTCTGCCTACCCTGCTGTGTGCAGGATAGAGCGTGAAGCTGATTTGATTTGTTAATTTCACACTGTATCATCCATAAATCAGGGGTAGAGAAGACGATAGACAGAGAAAACCTAGTGTTGGCACTCGATTCCTACGAATCGTCCAATTTTTTACACATTTCGTGTTATTAAGTGGCAGATGTCAAAACCGAGCTTTTTCTCGTGAAAAGAAATCGTCCTACCAAGTGGAAACTCCCAGACATCGTTGACGTCACAATGTCCCGCTGCTTGGCTTGCATACCACCCAAAACATAATTGTTTTTCAGTTCACAGTAAGGAATGAAGTAATGTTATACTATTTTATTATGTTTATTTTGTTTCTATAAAAATGTAAAAATACGGCCTTTACTGTACTTAGCTGTTTTCGCAACCAAGATCTTTTTCTTATTTATATTACAGAAAAGAAATAAAAATATAACCTTCACTAACACCGAGTGTTTACATTTTCAAGTTAAACTTTTATATAAGAAAATTTTAAGGTAAAGTAATGAATTGAAGTTAATGACATAGCGTAACTAAAATAAGAAAACTCCATGTATTGTGTCTTTTGAGAATTTGAAGAGTGAAAAGAATTTTAAAACCTAACAAAACCACTAAGAAGTTGTACTTTTGTAGTTGCAGAATTTAATGTTTGTTTTCAAAGTATCGGCAGCGTTGCTATTTAATTGAAAATAAGTCCAAAAAAAATTGAACGCAGTTGAATTACATTTTACTGTCTTATCTATTTTAATATTCTTATGCTTACGAGATCTTTAATTGAGCGTGTAAAACCTAAAAACCTGCTTTTTTAATTCCTTTAAAAAAATATGTTAAATAGTTCCTCCCTACCAAGAAAGGCTAATCGCTATACGGTTTCGATGTAATTCAGATATTTCCACTTTATAAAAGAAAGGCATAGCTCAAAAGCTAAAATTAGGGTTCCGTAACTTTTAAAGATAAAAGAAAACCTTCTAAGATCACTTTGTTGTCTGTCGGTCAAAAGTCTTTATCTCAGGAACGCTTGGAGATATCTAGTTGAAATTTAAGACATATACTGACATCTATAGCCCCATAAATTCCTAAATAAAATCGGATCTCTACATTTACATAAAAAATATATGGCAGTTTATATAGCAAAAAACACGTATTTCGACACTATAAAGGAAATCAAAATTAATAGGTTACTTCCTTTGACCTAGAATTATGAAATTTCCCAGCTAGCATCTGTACATGTAATACTAGTTCAGGAAAAACTGAAACGATATATTTGTGGGTACCGTACAAAATAATAGCCTTAAAAGGGGGGCAAAATTTTATATTAAAGCTGTTAGTTCAAGTGAAGTATCAAATAAAAGGGTTCAGGCTAAGCAAAGCTTAAATATTGGAAAAAGCTTGAGTCCTCCAATTTTTATACCTGACCCGCGCTTGTCCGGATTTTTTTTTAATATTAAATTAAAATATATACTAGAAACCTAAATGTTTCAATAAACTTTAAATACTAACATTATCTTTTTCATTAACCTGAACTACACATCACATTCAAAACGTAAAAGCCAGTATCCGGCTAGCGAAGGCCGTCAACTCCCTCAGGGGTATCGAATTTTCTTTCAGAGTAACTAAAGTTAAGGATCCTCTTCAAATATCTAAATAACTATTAAACCTTGTTGACATATAACAATATTTGCAATAGATTTTATGTGTTTTACATTTTTGTATTATTTATACTATTTACTATTGAACAGTCTCATTTAAATTTGGCTGACATTAATATAATAAGTATATTATTTATTTTAGCTCTTCAGTACGTAATTTATTTGTTACTAAAATAAAAATATAAGAACTCATCATATAAATAAAATAAATCATCATTTAAAATCAGAAGACACATCAGCAATTCTTTTATTATGTTACATTATGACAGTTTTCCTATGATTAATTTTCTTTTATTTTGGCTCTCGCAAAAGACGCGAGCACTCTCTAACGTTTCAAAACGTTCGACGCTATTATTTTCAATCTGAATAACTCTTTTAGACTATTCGTTTCCACAACTTTCCTGCACTATGCCAAGTTATTTCAATAACCTAAAGAGTTTAAAGTAGTATGGTTGACAGTCGACTCAATTAATTGCCTCTAAATACATTACTTAAATACAATTAAAAAGTATAGCGTCGTTAGCTTTGATATTGATTTATAATTAAAAAGAAATATTTTCTTAAATGAGGCCAGTTTTATACTGATGATTGTAAGAGGGCAGTGTTCAAGATTGAGTCCCGGTATACATTTTATACATGAAATGAAATCATAAGCTGTGATGAAGTAAGAAGTAATAAATCTCGTCTTTTTCAATAGAAGAATAGTTTACCTTCTGTAACTTTTACATTTTAATACTCATTCTTCCGGAAATGAAATAAAAAAGACTTTTGTAATTTTCTCATTTGTTTGATCAAAATACTCTTTTGTTGTATTTTGTTGGTTTTTTTTCAAATGTGGCCTATATAAGAAGATTTTCCAGGCTTGGCTTGACGAGTTTTAGTATAAAAAATAATAAGATTATAAAAAATAACTTAGGTGCCACTTTGTAACGTTTTAAGTAACTTATGAAAGCACTTTAGCGTAATCAAGAATATAATAGCGTCGTAAACTATTGCAGGAAAGCATCATGTTTTTACTGCCCTCCGGTGAGCCACTATAAATAGCATGAAGTCTTGTAGTGTGGTGCAATGAAACGATATGTGCATAGAGAGAGATCTTCTTTTAAATAACATTTTCTTTAGAAGCTATCACTTTAGTAAAAGCAATAAAGTAATTTTTAAAAACTTTAAAAATAAATATTTACTTTATTAATATAAAGGCAGCAATCTTGCAAGACGATGTATAATAAAAAAAATCTTCTTTAATTAATTTAAGTATTAATTATTAATTACACAAAAAATATACAGCTAATGCTTAATTCTAAAATTGAGGAAATTATTTAAATCGCTAATCTCTTAAAACATTGAACAAACATTGCAATAAAACAAGCCCTAAGGAATATAACTCAACCGGATGTAACACGAAGCTATGGTGTTAATTTATCCTCATCCATGGTGGCATCAGATTTTTAAAGTACTCGTATCTAAAAGGAAGGAGTTTTATAAGTTTGGTGCCTCGCAGCTTTGCCCGTTTTTACACTCTTGTATCTCTAGAAGGTTGAGGGTTCAGTTTCCACTCGGTGGATTGAATTATTTTCATTTCGTTGCTCTGGTAACCAGACAAAGCGCAACGTTGAGTTGCACCACGTAATGTCGAAAATTGAGCGGAAACTGAGGAACGGATTGTTTTAAAACTAGATTTCCTCTAACAATAAATAAAAATCAGCAGCACAGCAGGGTAGGCAGAGAGAACCTAGTGAAAGACACTCCGTTCGCCACTTTCTGCCGAATTCTAGAGGCATTGCTTTTTAAGTGGCTCAACGCCGCGCTTTGCCTTTTTTCATCTAAATGCAATATACGAGACAGAACGGTTTATTCACACTGGAGCCTACCTAAATGGAGCCAAAGAGCCTGGGAACCTAGTGTTAAGACACTCCGTTCCCATTAAGACACTTCCGTTCCTCACTTTCCACAGATTTCTAGATTACGTGTTTATTGGCGAAACTCAACGCCGCGCTTTTGCCTCTTTACCAGCAAGGAAATGAAAATATTAAATATTTCAATTCCTCAAGTGGGAACCAAACTCATAGCTTGTCGCATATAAAATAGCATAATTGTGCATCTACGCCACGACTGGCCAAACCTGGTTGACTCTGGCTCTTATACATTTATGACAGACATCTAAGAAACAGAAATAAAGTTCCAATTATTAAAATATCAATGCACATTTTGAGTGGGTACCTCGTTAATATACCAATATAATTTCATATTCATTTTTCCTCTCATGTACTTACAAATATGCTCTCGTGCCCCTTTACCTACCTATCTGTAAACCATTGTACAGTTTTTTCTTTGTTTTTATCACTTCATACAAGTAGATTGTATGAGTATGTATTTCATAGGTTTTATTTTAAAAATGTAGTGTTAAACAGTTGCTAACAGGTTTGTTGTAGGGAAAATAGTGCTTCAAGTCACTCTGTCTTCCACTTTCCACCACTTTGTCTAAATCTAAATATGACATTTATTTTTGGATAACAGTTCAACGTCTTTAATGATCTAATATATCTATAAGTATTGACTTTAAATATAAAAGCTCATTTGGATATGTGCCAAAGACACATTTAGGTTTTAGTCGGAGGCTCAGCTGCCTCCAACACCTCATTGGCTGCATGCCACGGTCGTTTGTTTTGTACTCAACTGACTTCGTCTTCAGATTTATATATTTTTAGAGTTCTATACCTCGTAAGGAAAAAAGGAACTTTTACAAGATCACTTTGTTGTCCGTCCGACCGTCCGTCTGTGTTACTGTCTGTCAAGAGCTTTTCTCAAGAATGCAGATCTACGGTCCCTTGATTTCCTAAAAAATTGTTTTCTACATTTACTTTAAAAAAAGACATGGCCGTTTATATCGCAAAACACGCTTATTTCGACACTATAGAGGAAATCAAAATAAATAGGGTATTACTTCCGGTTCACCCAAACCTATGAAATTTGGCAGTACTTACAGATAGTTCGGAAAAAAATCTAAAAATTTACACTTGTGGTTAAATCCTAAGCAATAATAGCCTTTAAAAGGGGGCAATATTTAGTATTAAAGCTGCTAGTTCAAGTGAGGCAGAAAGGGCTCTGGCTAAGCTAAGCTTAAATTTCAAAAAAGCTCGATACCTCCAATTTTTATACGGAACTCTCGATGGGCGAACCCGACTCGTGCTTGTCCGGTTTTTTCATATATATTTGTATGTAAAAGGAGTAAGATAATTTTGCCAATTTTGTCAAAGAAATTGCTTATGATATTGTCAAATTCCCTATTAATTCAAATAATTAATATTTACACATAAACACACAACTATACACGAATTATATTTCAATTCTGTACCACATTGTCATTAAACGAAAAGTCTTTTAATCGTGAGTTTGATTTTACTCCACGAATGTGTCCTGGAGTAAAATCAAACTCACGACCATCTTTATAAATCAAAGGAAATATTTTCCTATGATCTATAATGAAAATTATAATTTGAAAGTTGAGGGCCAACATGAATAATATATGAATATAAGAGACACATACCAGAAGCCTTGCGGCTGAATCGTTGACCCGAATTATTATGGTCACCCTTTGACGATATCGGATCAACTTGTTCTTACGTATGGGTCAAAACGCTCCACGCTATTATAAAACAACCCTTGCGTTATAATTTTGTCGTATTTCTGATTTTGATTTTCATTTTTACCATTTCCTCTGTGGTCCAAGTGAAACGAAGGTAGTAATTAAGATAGAATATGTCTGGATGCAGTAAATTGTGAATTCGATTATTTTTTAATTTTTTATAGCCTTTTAAGCATAAAACTAGACGTAGTTCAGACGAAGACACTTCGTTCTCTAAGTGCCTTAATTAAAAACATTGCGACAAGTGACGAAACTCAACGCCGCGTTTCATCTAGACACAGCTAGGAAATGATAATAATTTATTCCACCGAGTAAAAGTCACACCCAAAACCATAGCGTTTAACTAGTCAAACATTGTCACACTGCTCTACGATGGATTCAAATTTTTGTTAAGTAAATATTTTACACGAATTTTTAACGTAAATGACAAAAGATAAATAATTTAAAATTTTTACCATCCCTATTATATAAACCACATAAGAAAATAATTTATTAAAATATTACCAAATACTAATATTCTTATATGTGTTAGTATTAATAAAACATGAAAATATTCAATAGATCATTCAGCAAATGTTTTTGGGCGCAAGCAATTTTACTTTATTTCTCCCCGTCTTGTCATGATGGCGACCTTTAGAATATCTAGGACAGAGCACTGCAAAGTAGGGCCCGCAAGATTTCCTAAAAGAAACTATCAGATACAAAATATTAGGATATTACTAAAAGTTATATTTAAATGTATGTATTTATCAAAATAATCATACAATTAATGTAAGAAATGAAATATTCCTATGTTCAAGTAGATTGGGAAGCCCTGATCTCGCATATAAACTGTAAAGGCCATTTCGCCAAGCTCCAGGACATATTCGGTTTTATTGTGGTATTATTCTTGAAACGCCAAATTCTGTACGACAGATAAAGAAGTAATAAAGTTAGTGAGCGTAAGTTTCAGAAAATATATCTAATGAAAAATGGAAAGTTTAGTAATGAAATGGGGACATTGTTTCTACGTCTGTACATATAAAAAATCTTCAGAGGATAAAGAAATCCTACTAATAACTATCCTACTAATATTATAATTGTGATAGTTTATGAAAATGAATGTTTTTTTCATGCCATAACAATTGAACAAATTTACATAAAACTTTACTATTAATATAGGTTATACATCAGAATAGCACATAGGCTACTATGTATTTAAGCATTTTTTTATATTATTTGTAGATAAATAAGTTTTAGATCGCTAGTATCTCATAAACAATTAAGACAGACAGCTCATTCAAATTTTATATATAGTATTCAAAAAGGTAAAATAAATAACATACATCATATAGACTTAAATTATATTTTCATCTAGCACCTAGAAAAATGAAAATAAAAATGCTTAGCAAATATATTCAAAGTCATCGTAGCACGATCAAATCCACTTCTCACTTGAGTGACAAGACTTTACAGGTCAACTGCATCTAGCTCGAGCTATAAGTGAACTAAAGGAATTAATCAGGTATTAAGTACATGAGTGTCCTCTGAAACGCTTCTGATCTAAAAAAGGTGATAAGATAAACAGATCATTGTAAGGTAAGTCCGTTAGATGGTTATGTTGGTAGTAATAACTTTTAACATAACATTTTTTTATTTTATGATTTTATTGAAATGTTTAACTTCATATTTTTAGCTTCATGCTGTATCCCTAGAAGGGTAGCAAAAGTGAACGAAACGCCAAAAGCCTCTGTAAAGAGGCTAGTAAACCGTTTGTAAAAACGGTTTGCCTCGACACCAGAGCGAAGGAATTAAAGTATAAATTAAAATCAATATTTAATTTCCTCGAGTGGGGATCGAACTCACAATCAGTCACGTTTACAGTCACACTTTGTGCCCCTGCGCCACTACTGGCCTTATGAAACCACAACGAATAAATCTAAATACATACATACTACTACGAAATAAACATATAGATATAAAAGTTGGTACACAACTTCTATAAACGTCCCATCTATTTACATAACTCAGTTTGACCCTCGCTTTGTCCCGTGTGAAAGAAAATTACATTACATTAGCTGTTCAACGTTGAAATTTCGCTCCTCGGCGCGCTCAGTACGTGATAACTTGTACTTAGATCAAATTATAACTGTGTTTTAAATACGCTAGTATTTGTATACAAATTATATTACCCCGTAGCTGTTCAGCAAATATATTTTTAAAGTAAATTAATTATAATGACATTTTTTAGGTTTATGTTTCTCATGTATTAATTCAGCTAGTTGGACTTACTTGAAAAAATGAAACAGATTTTATTTCCGAAAAACTGTTAAATATTCTGCATGATATCAGTGACGTGTTATGCAATTTTGATTCGAGTGATATTAATCCGCTTTGGATCTACCAAAACATTTTTTACACGGCGCACTGTCGCAGTGACAGTGTACAGGATATTTTATAACAATTATTTTTAGTTTTCTATATTAAATATATATATTTTTAGTATCAGACTGTATCCCGCATATAACAGGGTATGCTCTCCGCTCTTTGTTTATTATATATACAATATACATATGAACATAATATATCGAACATGACAGAACCTACGTCATTTTAGCAAAGCTGAGATTTTGAGGACTATTAGTCCTAAATCTTATGTGAACTTTAATATTTTGTAAAGCATTTCTGCAAAGCAGAGCAACTTAAGCCCTAAAAAACGGAGCCCTTATAGGATTACTTTGTTGTCCTTCTATCAAGATTATGTAATGGGAAGCATATCTTAATGGGAATGGTATGTCTTAACATTAGATTCCCAGGTTCCCATTGCCTACTTTGCTATGTGCTGGATACAGCGTGAAACTATTAAAAAAAAATTGGCGTAATGGAAAATATTTATAAAAATGAACATTAAATTTAATTAAACATTCGTCTTACATAAGTAACCAAAGCCGCTATCTTAAAAATCGTAAAACAAGACTACTCTATCTTCAGTACAAATTTTATATAACCGCCTTCTCGGAGATGAAAATTATATAACATAATATAATAAAACAATTTTACACAATC
This sequence comes from Heliconius erato demophoon, assembly GCA_018249695.1. Lineage (NCBI taxonomy): Eukaryota > Metazoa > Arthropoda > Insecta > Lepidoptera > Nymphalidae > Heliconius > Heliconius erato. The sequence continues at coordinate 15,681 of DWQW01002773.1, forward strand.
TCGAGGTTCTTGAGAAGCATTAACGTTATTTCCATAACTTGGTCACTTTGTCGGATGAGGAAAGCTCCCACTGAGGAACGCTCACGACCTCTTAAGTTTCATCCTCCGGTTGTAAACCGGAAATGTAGAACTTTAAGAAAGTTATTTAGTTCTTTATTTGCGTCAAAACTTCTTGGATCAGAATAAGTTTGAGAGGATGTCTTAACAAGGTAACAAACTGTCTGTAATATTCTCTTCTCTTGTTGAGAGAGGGTTTACTCGTATGTAGTTTATAGTTAGCTTATACCGCTTTACTTAACTACAGTAACAATAATAACAGTATAAACATTTTGTGTTTAACAATTTTATTTCAAAAATAAATGTAATTCAACAATTTAAAATGAATTATAAAAATGTTATATCTAAAATTTTTACTAAAGTTTCTTCTAGCTCCAATATATTTTAATTACTAGAAACTGCTACCATTTGGCAAACTATGTTACTATTTGGAGTCAGATCTTCTGCCAAAATTTTAATATAAACTAAAAATTAAATGAAAGATTCACTTGAAACATTTTATAAAACCAATTTAGTAAAAAAGCATGTTGTTTGTAGGCTCAATATTCTATTCGTTAGTTATTAGTTCTATTCTTGATTAGGTATTACTGTATCCTTAAAAAAATCTGCATTATAAATCAATGTGTAGCGTTGATAGACCATCAATAGTCAAACGCTTGAGGAGACTTGACTGTGATATATCATAATGGTGTCTTTATATTCAGCAAAATACGTGAAATACGTACGAATACGATGAGTATCGCAGGGACACGAGCGTGCGACTGAAGCGTGACGATTATGGGTTCGATTCCCACATGGGGGAACGAAATATTAAATATTTTCATTTCTTCGCTCTTGTAACGAGGCAAAAGAACATTAAATTCTGCGGAAAGTGGGTAAAGGAGTGTCTTAAGACTAGTTCTTAGATTCCCTCTGTCTACGCTGTTATGTAAAGTTAAAAAAAAGGAAATGTTTTTCATGCTCACACTATATGCCACATGTAACAGGCAAAAAGAACCTAGTGTAAATACAATCTGTCCTTCGCTTTTTGCTTTCATTGAATAAATTGTGTGCTGAGTGAGTGGCGGAATTAAACACCATACTTTGACCAGAGTGGAGAAATTACATTTATTCGCATGAATGAGTATCAAACCCATAATCACCATAGTTAGACGATGCATGCACCACTTCGCCATGATAGGGCGTATATATAAAAAAAAATATACAAAAAAAAAATCTTTACATATAAAAAGGAATGCTTGTCTGTATCTTATTTTATAGAATAATATAAACTCATCATCATGTTAGAAGATCTTTAGCAAAGTTGTTGTGCATGAACTCAGTTTCTGAGTTGGTACGACTAATTTTCGACAGTTGGCGCCACTCTCATTTCAATTATTTTTTTTAGTTGGTGGCGTAGCAACGCAGGCAAGTTACAGCTTAGTAATAAATGAAACAGACATTACCGATTGTCAAAAATATAAAAACCATACAAATGCATGGCTGAAATAACTACAATTATATTGTTAAATACTTCTTGTCTGAAAGGACTTCGCCTCGGGGATCAGGTTGTAACCCTTTCAGATTCAAAAGTTAGTTTAACTACTTTATTGTACGTAGAATTAGTAACGACAGATTTATTGTTGGTCTGTTTGCCCATATTATATTTAAACAACGCACAATATATATATGTGTACAGGAAAAATGTGACCGGTCGTGGCACAGGGCCACGAGCGTGCGAATGTAGACACGCAGGTTGTGGGTTCGACTCCTTTGAGGATATGAAATATTTTATATTTTCATGTCCTCGCTCTGGTAACGAGGCAAAGCGCGGCGTTGAAATGACTTAATGGGAACAGAGAATGGTTACAAAGTCTTAATACTAGATTCCCAGGTTCTCTCTGCGTGAAGCTAATACAATACTATTATTAAATATTGAAACTATTGTGACACAATGAGACAATATCTGATTATAAACACGACCGTTCTGGGTTCAAGTACCAAACAGAGAAGCTATTTGCATTTTGCCGCTCCGATAGGACAAAACACGATGTTTAGATCCGCTATTCAAAACGCAATGTCCCGAATTCAGGCAGAAAACGGAGAACACAGTTTTTTAACACGACTCTCTTTGCCTTCGTTGCTAAACGTGGGATGAAGCGCGAAGCTAGAAAAAAATATTGAATAGTCAACTATTCAACTATCAAGATAGTAGACGTCGGAAGTCATAGTAAAATATAATTCAATAATGGGGTGCGAGCCATTGGCGTAGTGGTGAAGAGTCAGACTCTTCACCACTACGCCAAGATGACTTCGATACACACCACATTATATAGAACACCACTATATATAGAAATAAAACCAAATCAAGAAAACTAAGCCGACACGACTTACATTATTTGCAGAAGCTTTCACGTGAATTGTTTTAAGTAAACAATCACCGGCTGTCACGTTTGTAAGCTCTCGGATATTGCAATTAGGTCGTGTCTATATACATATACATATACTATACATATATACATACATACTGTGTATCACAGTTCAGGTGTTAACAAAAATACATTGTGATTTCTGTTGTTTATTGTATGGTAATATTCATTACCGGACCGGGGCCCAGTACCACATTCCTTCCCTACTTTCCACATAATTCTGGAGGCATTGAGTGTTGTATGGCGGAACTCAACACAACACACATATTCCAGGTATAAATATGTATATATGATGACAATATGCAATAAATATCTAATATTTAGAGCAGACAAATGTTGGTTGTGATTTCGATGCTAAAAAATATTAAATGTATAATCATAACCTAGAGTGGGAATTGAACTCAGAACTGTCACGTTTCTCCTTTCCTAACCTTAAGTGCAAATAGAAACTCCTAACATAGAACAACTATTTATAAACGATGAATACACTATCTCAAGCACGATTCAATGAATTCAACCAGTTCTTAAGTTATCAATAGCTGTGATGCACCACAGCTTACACAAGCTGCGAGGCTTACGAGGCGCATTTGCAATTCTCCTTCATAGATCCCTCCCATCTTGCGGCGAGCTCTTCAAATATATCATTTGTAATCCATTTCCTATGTACTATTACGTCACTTTGTAAGTTTACGGATATATTTATACTTGTTTGGATTTGAAGGTAAACATGAAGAAATCAGTGATAAAATTTGCTTATTAGTTTTCTGTTAGTTTTAGAAATTTTGCAAGTTAGGTTGCAAAACCAAATTGAATCTTATTTAACCATATCAAGATGTGTCTCCGAGTGAGTATTCGAACACCCGACCGTCATACTGTCGTTTATTTACATGTTAATAATACTTAACGATTCTTAACTCTGTCCTGCTTGGAAGACAATTTTTAAAACTTTTTTATAACGATGCAAATGAACATTTTTTTTTGATAAGTACTTTTGGTTATGTAATAAATAAAATCTTATTAAAATAATATTGCTGACAAAGGAACTCTTAATATTAAAAAAAAATATTGCAATGAAATGAAAAACGTTTTATAATATTTTAGAAAAACCATAGATACATATTGAGTATGTTCCACTAAAAACGGACAAATGTGGGCATTTCGTAATGCGTGGCAGAACTTGCCTCGACACCATAGCGAAGAAAATATGAAATATTTCATTTTCTCAAGTGGGAATCAAACACTCACACGCTTGTGCCCCTGCGCCACGGCTAGCCTCTAAATATTAATATCAATTTTGACACACTTCTACTATACCAGTAATCTATCTATCTATCTATATATATAAAAGGACTTGTGCTGACTGACTGAGGTAAGACGCACGCAGAGCCGTAACCGCTGATGGTAGAAACGTGAAATTTGGGCAGATGTTTATTTTTATATTCTGGACATCCACTAAGAAGGGAATTTGAAAAATTTTAACCCTAAAGGGATGAAATAGGGGTTGAAAGTTTGTATGGAAAAAAAAAAAAATCTGTACCGATTTTTATAAAATTTGAAATTCAGACTCTTAAAAATATTTCATTGAACACGTGTTTCATGGTTTTTAAGAATTCACCCCCTAAGGTTCAAATAAGGGGTTGAAAGTTTATATGGAAAAATCTTTAATTTGCCACCGATTTTTATAAAAATTTAAATTCAGACTGTTAAAAATATTTTATTGAACACGTGTTTCGTGGTTTTTTTAGAATTCACTCCTAATAAGCGGGCGAAGCCGCGCGCGCACTCTAGTATATTATATTAGTCTACATATATGTACTCGTATATACTTTATTGTCTCGGCTACCCGAAGTCACGCAAATATTAATTTCTGCTGATCAAACATTCGTATAGCGTACTAGCTCATAGGGAAAGTCAACATAAGAAAAAGTATCATTCAGGCGTCCGTCCTCATTTACAATTCTAATACATTGCTGACGGGAGTTTATGTTGGGATGAAAAGAAGACACGATGTATGGAGAGTGTAGGTGAAAGATCGATTTAGATAGTTATGGAACTAATGTCTAAATTTTCCTTTATTCTAACAACATTATAGAGATAGAGATAGAGGCCGTCGTGGTCCGGTGGTATATGGGTGTGACTGTAAATGCAATGGTTGTGGGTTAGATTGCCAATCAGGACAATGAAATATTTAATATTTTCATATCCTTGCTCTGGTAATGAAGCAAAGGGCAACGTCGCTCAACACACACTAGGTTTTCAGATTTCCCCTGTCGATCCCGCTATATGCAAAATATAGTAAGAGACTACAAAAAAACTTCATTATAACGGAGATAAATAAAATATTTGTGAAATTATTAAAATAAAGTTGCTAAAAAAGCAAAAAATTCCTCCGGATTATGATCGCAGTTCGCACCCACAACAATAAGTATTTAAAACATAAGTTACATGTATGTATAAAATTACATGAAATATACTGTTACAACAGAACATTTTAAGTTCTAATAAGCATCGCTTACTTTCTACTTCCATATTATTCAAGGAAGTCCTTTGGGAATTTTGTGACAGCGACGTGAAGTCCAAATCGGATTGGCTCTTGAAAATATTTAGTTTCCAAGTAGCTTAGATTTTTACTTCCTTTTATATTTTCAAAGCATATGGGTGGAAATTTTTACTTTAAAAACGAAAATTTTGATAAAATACACGTACGTTTTATTTTTTCACAAAACTCAAGAAAAACTTCAAAACTCTAAAAGCTATAATTTTGAGAAAATATGTTTCAATTTCTCACGAAAGTTTAATAATATTGGTAACTTGTTTTTTAAAGATATCACTTTATTACAAATTGATATTTTTGAGATCTTTTCTATCCAATTTATGATCTAAACTATTTATTATATTAATTTAATATGGTCTTTACTTTACTTTTACTCTATAATCAAGAATTCAGCACAAACTTAAAAAATTCTGCTGAATTTAATTTTGAAATTAATTTTTTTGTAAAAAAGGTATTGATTAAATTTTCAATTATTAAAAAAACAAACATGAGGTACACAAAAATGTTAAACTAGCGTATCGGTCGGTACATAATTTGGTTCGTGCGTAACCCATACAAAAGCATTTCTCGAATGGGATTGAATTGGAAAGCAACATTAGTATTTGTGAATATTCCAATTATTATTTGCAAAAAAAGAGCAATTATCATTTTAGTTACTGAAACAAATTAATTCGAACCCACAACCGGTCGCCTTAACCGGCCCACGCTTGTGACATAGTAGAGCCTCTACTATATATATTTATGAAAATCTAGTTTTAAGTACAACAACAGAGTGTAATAAATTCAGGGTCGGAAAACTGTAATTGTTTAATCAACAACCCTTTAGCGAAGTTACTTCAACCCTTGTTTAACTTACCCGTGAGTGACAGTCGGTTACGAGGTTTCCATGTTCTCACCCTTACTTTGATGACTTTTATATGACATTTTTAAAGGTAAATACAATTTTCAAATATTTTTTCATAATTAATTTCAGTATATATGTGTAAAAAGAATACATAATATAAATTTTAATAAGATACATAATAGTTAAAAAAAAACTAAAAACACGCTCACTAGTAGGTAGTCCAAGGTTCAATCAGCCAATTTCATCAGACCAGCTCGATGGTACCATAATATTGTATTGTCATCTAATTTATATATAATTAACAAGTTTTATAGTGATACAATAATTAGAACGTTATTTAATTCAGATTCTTAGATTTTATTGCATAATTGCGTTATTATCTCGACTTAATAAAAACGTGTTACAAAACACAGATACTTACACAGTGTGCTAAAATATCATTTCGACTATTTGTAATTTTTGGCTAATTATATATCCGCTTTTAACACAATAATATGCGAAGGGAACCTAGTATTAAGACACTTTGTCCTAGGGGCCGTTCAAGTATTACGTAAGCACTGTAGGGGGGCGGGGGGTCTTGGGTTTGCTTATTTTTGACGTTTTCAATGAAATATTTCTAAGAGGATTGCTTAATTTTGATGACATAGGGGAGGGGGGGGGGTCAATAATTGCAAAAAAACTGCTTACGTAATACTTGAACGGCCCCCTACGACGGAGTTACGACAGAAACTAACGTTCGTCGAGACATGGCGTGGTGACTACTGTTCAAGTAACCTGCGGTTGCATATGAAGTTTAAAACAAAAATACTTAACCTTAAAACCGAAAATCACTAGTTTGTATAAGTTAAAGAATTGATAACACAAGCAACAAACTCAACACCCAATATGTAAAACCCTGTCACTTCTTGTCTTGCCATGTCGACACGACACACAGAGATCATATCAAATGTAAACTCTACATGTCATCTTAGGAATATGCTACGGTTGCTAAGGCTGCTACACTTGTAGGCCTCTTATGTCGAGTTTATAGTGTGTTGTTGTGTATTAAAAGCTATCCGACTTTGGGATGAACAAATATTTGGTTCCACTGTGCAAATTTAGTATACTTACTCAATAACTCATGAACTCAAGGATATATTCATAAAATTAAAATATTATACACAAAAATGATACAAAAAAGAAAAATCAAAATTCATAAACAACTCTGTGCTTTTACAAGTTCAACAACCGCATAGCAGGATAGGCAAAAGAGGAAATAAATATAAAATGTTTGAAGCAGTAACTTGTCGACACTTTATCTTAATTTATATCTTCCCAAATAAAAAACCTTCTAACAAATCAGTAGATTGATAAGTATATCAAAGCTGGCTGCATATAAAATAAAGGAAAAATAGTAAAGCGGTATTAAACTGCACTCTCTCTCTCTTAAGAGTCTATTGTTTTATACAGCACTATTATTCGTAGTATTGTGGTAACATAGCACACGAAAGAGTATTTCGAATAGAAACATTCTTAGTAAACAATCGCGTAGAACAATTGAATTTGTTTGGTATAGTTTAATAGTTCCATTTTCTTCGCTCTGGTGCTAACGCAAAGCGCACCGTCAGTTCTGCCACGCAACACGCAATGCCTCCAGAATTCGGCGGAAAATGGGGAAAGGAGTGTCTTAACACTAGGTTCCCCCTGCCTACCGTGCTGTGTGCGAGATATTATAGCGTGACGCTAAAAAAATATCCTAATAAAAGAACATTCCACAATACTATTATAGATGTGTGACCCAGTTAACTAAATGAATACTAGATATCATATAAAAGATTATATCACTAATGTAAATCATACCATAAAGAGTTTTTATACTATACAAAGAAAAAAATACTGCAATAAAATAGATCCTTATACAAACTAAGCATGATTTATATTTATAGCTCTCCCTCGGTCAGCTACTGGTATGGTTACTCAAATAACATGCGGGTCGTATAAAATTATATATTATAGAATTTCTAAGGAATACTATATTTTTATTTTCATACTATATATATCTCGATATTTTTTATGTCTAAATAGAGATCCTCCTTGGGGGAGGGCAGTGGCCGTAAAAAGACTGAGGTGATAATGATGCTCTTTTGGCTAGTAAACAATTTTCCTAATCAGATCCTAGTTATTTTTCATTAATACATTCACGGTTCACGCTGTATCCCGCATGTAGCACTGTAGGTACCTACAGGGAGCCTAGTGTTTAGACATTTCACTCCCTATTTTCATTTTTATTTTACTCTATTTACGTATCAGCTGATTAACGTATTATTTAATTTTTTTATATACATATTATAGAAAAAAATATAAATAGGTTAATTTTATACATTTTTATATACCAATAATATATATAATAGAAAGCATTATTCTTTTATTAGTTATTATTTTTTATTTTACAAGTAGAGAAGTTTGTAAGTAGTAGAGAAAAGCTAGTGCCAAGGTATTCCTCCCCCTTTAAATTCGCTTCTCAATGTCTCGAGACATTGCGTGCTAAGTGAAGGAACTCAACGCCTCGCTTTATCTTACCAGTAAAGGGGAAGATGGGATCCTTGCGCTACGTAAATGTACATTTAAAATTTTGCTATTAATAAAATAGACTCACTTAATGCTTCACTTTAAATACGCAAATTTGTGATAAAAAAAATATCGAAACAGTTTGATTCTGCCGTGTGATCCCGGCATAGAATAGGATCATCCTGGTACTGGTGGTGTCGTAAGAGGCGACTAAAGTACGTGTAGTAGAGTCACGTCGCCAGCAATGGCAACACGCATGGGCAGACTCGACCGGATCATTACCACCCCCGGCATTTAAAACTGCATTAAGTAGTGGCTTTATGCCACTTCGTTTCGCATCAGGTAATGCCGGGCTCCGGCGCCCAACACACCTTAAAGGCCGGCAACGCACAATCAGGTGACCCGAACGCTCGTTTGCCTTATCTTTTCCATAAAAAAAAAAGATTTCATAGAGAACTTAACAATTTTTAGATAATATGATTAAAAAAAGATTTAGGACTTTAAAAGGCTATCAACGTTCTCCACGCTTCGGAGGGTATATCGTCGAATGCCAGTATAATTCTAATAAATGGTTTAATCACGAGATGACACAGTGCTCACAAATACTTTCAATCAGCCATCTTATAATAGCCTAAACGCCTACTCAAGTAAAATAAGCTAAAACGACTAGAAATAAACTAAATAAGTACCTTAGAATTCCTTTCTTTTTTTCTGCCCTTGTTTTTTCCTTTTTTGAGGAAGAATAAGCAGAGATTATGTGGTCAAGCACTCTCCGTTGTCGAGAGAACTTAAGACATTTACCACGCGGTAAATGACAGAACTCAACATTTCGATATTATTATTTGATCCAACTTCACTCCACTTGGCTTTTACCTACGGCTTCGCTCGCTAGGTAATAACTAATATTTATGTTATTATGACATAATAAGACACATTCTGAGTGCCCGAGGTCACTCTGGCTAGGTATAGATTATATAATATATATTTATATATATATATATATATATATATATACTAGCGGACCCGGACGCATCTTCGCCCGCTTAAACTTTACGCATGCTTATAGATATATTTAGGAAATTGTTTGTGAAAATATGTAACTAATTTAAATAAAAAAATATAAGTAAACGTAACCATAGTAAAATATTAATAAAAAAACTAAACAAAACCAGCTACATTATTA